>OY744477.1:48915637-49220637 GCA_963556175.1 Tipula confusa | reverse complement strand
AATGGATCGGTATTGAACAATTTGAAAAAAAAAGAATAAAAAGAGAAATTGGGGGAACTGGGTTGTTGGGTGTGGTACATTGAAGAGTGTACACTAAAAATAGTAGCTAAATTGAAAAATAATAACCACACCAAAATTAATTATAAAAACGAAATAAAACTTAATCAACAAAAATAATTATAAAAACAAAATAAATAAATAAAAATTTTGATTTGAATAAACTAAGTGCTAGTTAAAGCAAGACATACAGTGTCAGAAATTTTTAAATAATTATTAAAAAATCTTTAATAAGAAATATTTAAATAACCCTGTGTTTGTGATTAACCGAATAGATACACTTAAAACTGTATATTATATCTATAAGTGTTTGAAATTCACCGTAATACAGGAAATAAAAAAAAATATTAAGTGTAAAGTTCTCGAACTGGAAATTGGCATATTTAAAAATAAAAATAAATAAATAGATGAAAATTACAAATTATAAAAATCTAAACATTAACAAAATAAAATTAATAAATACAGTACACCTAAATCTTAAACTTAATATAGTTGATATCATTAATAATATCTTCTTATTACCAACGATTACAACGGATATCTATAGCAACAAAAATTCATTTGATCGATAGCGACAAATATTTTGATTACTGCGATAATATTAACGGATCCGCACCGCATCGTGAAACTAAAGTTGTATGAATTATATATTTTTTTTGTTAAATTATTATTAATTTTTTTTTATATATGGTAATTATTTATTAGATTATGGTAAAGTCATTTTTTTTATATAATAAATTTATTTCTTAAACTTCGAACTTTGTCGAAGTGTTTAAATTAATTTTTTTTGTTATAATTACTTTGTGATGGAAGTATAAACTCTCGTGAATGTATTGGTGATGATGCAGTGATTCTAAATTCAATTAAGATTAACTGGTTTCCGTTTTTTTTTATTTTGTTTTTATTATTATTATTGCAGCAATCTCAAGCTTTCCAGTGGCCCACACCATAACCTCCAATCCGCTGCTACCTGGCCGGCTGTAAAATGCTGCGTGGTTTCACCATTGGAAAGTCTGTGACATGGGTACAGAACTAAACTGTATCAACTGTTACAATATATATATATATATATATAATATATATATATATATATATATATATATATATATATATATTATATATATATATATATATATATATAAATATATATATATATATATATATATATATATTATATATATATATATATATATATATATATATATATATATTTTCTATATATATATATTATATATATATATATATATATATATATATACATATATATATATATATAATATATATATATATATATATATATATATATATATTATATATATATATATATATATATATATATATATATATATATATATATTTATATATATATATATATATATATATATATATATATATATTTATATATATATATATATATATATATATATATATTATATATATATATATATAATATATATATATATATATAAATGTATATATATATCACAGGGACCAAGCGTGACATTTAGAGGAACGGAACCACAACTAATTTAAAATTCGAATCGTACCCTATAAGTGGCAGGATCAATGGGCAAAGCATTATATGTAATAAATTCATGTAGAATAAATTCTCGACAGTACCACTGCTCTATTTTGCTTTGTCATACTAAATTATTAAAATATTTTTTCTGTTTTTTCCTCGAAATTATAAAATTTTGTGATTTGTCAATTTTTGTGTTCTCATTACTAATTTTCTCTATACCAACACAAAGCTTATTGAAGAATTCCAATCATTTTGGATGTTGCTAAAAAATCCAGAAAACATTGTAGCAGTATTTTTTACAGGTGTTATATTTTTGTATAAATTCAAGGATTGCATGAATTTAAAGAGCTTGGTGGTTCATCGTTACCTTGAAAAGATAGTTCTTGGAAGGCAACAGGACCATTTACGTCATCTATTATGCATTTTAATATATGTTTTTATTCATTCCATTTATATCATTACAATTTCTATAAAACTACAATTTCTATAAGTCTTGTACGTTGCATGGTACTCGTAACTTTTTATTTCGAGGTTCCATACTTAAAAAACGAGTTTTTTATGTCATCCTTTCGAGGTAAACATGATTTTTCCAGAATGATTTAATTATACACTTACGCTCGATCATTTCCATAATGTACTTAGCAACTTAATTTCGCTTTAATAATTTGAACTGTATACAGACTATATGCACTGCTTGATATACATATAACACGCTATTCTCATCTCTATTTTGTTATTTCGAATTAAATTAATTTAAAATAATTTTTTCTACTTATTTCGTCTTATTTCAAAAATTCTAATTAAGATTAAGAATTTAAAAATTAAACAAAAATTGGGAAAGATACCAAAAAGTAAAAGCAAAAAAAAAGGAATCATGAACTCATTATTTGTTCTATATGATCCGCGACAGTGTCACGATAGGAAAATAAAATTTAATATACAACTGTAGGAAAGAATTTTTACTAGCGCATTCTTTCTATACAAGTTTTTATAAATGAACTATAGAAATACTAGCTATTTTGAGCATTTTACTTTGCTTAACTATAGTATAAGGTATTGGTTGACATTTACAATAACTTTGCAGAAGCACTCATTCCGTTTAATATATGGACGCTTCGTCCCTGATATATATATATATATATATATATATATATATATATATATATATATATATATATATATATATATATATATATATATATATATATACAGGGTGTCCCTAAAGTCGCTGACACGAATAGTACCGTTGGATTCCTTGATCAAAGCGAACATGACTTTAATTCTACCACTTCGCACTGTGAAGCCCCCCTATCAAGTTATAGACTTTTGAAGAGGAGCCTTTCAACGTCGTCCTTTGTATTAGAGATAACTCAATATCTAGAGAAAGAACCATTTGTTTTTCCCAATGTTTATATCGTTAAAAATCTGATTAAAATTTTCTTTTAAATAAGGTATAATAAATATGAGTATTTACTTAAAAAGTATTTAAAATTAAAACAAAACTTTTAGAATTGAAATTTTTTTAAGAAATATTTTTGTTTCTTTACCATTTATCTTTTAACAATTACTGTACGACAATAAATATTTTTTGATTAAAACATAGTTCAAACTCTCAGCTTTCAGAAAAGCTAACTATTTGTCATATTTGCATTAATATGTTATCTAAAAAAATTAAAAGATTACAATACAAATTTTACATTTTTTTTATTAGACGCAAGTATTGAGGTATCAATAAGTACTGGTATTAGGTAATAATATTTCACAATATTTACAACAATTTCTCAAACTTACTATCATTAGCCGTTACGATTCCAAGCACTTATTCATAAATGAATTGCGAATATTTACGAAAACGTTTCTTCGTTACAAGCTTCATATATTTTAGCAATTTACGTTGCTTTATCTAGGATAGATGAAGAATAAACTTTAGTTTTTAAATGACCCCAGAGGTAAAAATCTAACGGATTTAGATCCGGTGATCTTGCTTGCCAATGTATAGGTCCTCCGCGGCTAATCAACTGCCTTGAAAACAAAGTGTTTAAGTGGGATCGTACATTTCTTGCAAAATGTGGTGGAGCACTATCATGCATAAACCACATACATCGTAAATTAAACAATGGAACTTCTTCCAATAGTTCTTCAAATTGGTTTTTCAAAAAATTTAAATATTTTACACCATCTAATCTGTCTGAAAGTATGATTGATCCTAGTAATTCGTCTCCAAAAATACCACACCATACATTTACTCTACAATTATGTTGGTAACTGTTTACAATTTTTAAATGAGGATTATTTGATGACCAGGAATGCATGTTGTATAAATTTATACATCCGTCCCGGATCTGTGAAAATCATCTTCATCTGTGAAAATTATCATCTTCAGAAACCAAAAATGTCGTGTTTGTTGCTCAATTACCTATTCACAAAAAATTTTTCTTGATATTTTATCACTTTCCAAAATGTCTGGTACTGTTTGGTAATGATAAGGATGGAGTCTTTCTTTTTCAATTTGCCTGTGTACGATAGATTTTGCAATTCCGGTTTTTGCTGCAATTTTCCGAATACTAGTCGTAGGATTGTTATAAACTTCACGCAGCACTCTATCAGCATTATGGTGTACGTCCTGGTAGATCTCTCCGATGATTTAAAAAAAAGTGCCGTTCTCCCGCAAATTCCAATCTACATTAACAAAAGTATTAATAGATAGCAATCTACGATAAAGGTATCAATCTCGATATTTCCGTTGAGCAACGGTCCGAGCTCCAGCCTTGTATAAAATGCATACCATATCCACATATTCGTTAGAGGTATAAAGATTCATGTTTCAATGAATGTTAAATTATTATTTTTTAAATTTTAACTACTAAAACTACTACTAATTTTATTTTTTTATTTTTTCTACTTTAATTTTAATTACTATTTATTTATTTAATTTAAGTTTATTGATACCTCAATATTTGCGTCTAATAAAGAAAATGCAAAATTTTTATTGCAATCTTTTAATTTTTTTAGATAACATATTATGTTATGAATATTATGTTAAAAATTAAATAGTTAACTTTTCTGAAAACTAAGAGTCTGAACTATGTTTTAATCAAAAAATATTTACTGTCGTAGAGTAATTGTTAAAAGATAAATGGTAAAGAAACAAAAAAATTTCTTAAAAAAATTTCAATTCTAAAAGTTTTGTTTTAATTTTAAATACTTTTTACGTAAATACTCATATTTATTATACCTTATTTAAAAGAAAATTTTAATCAGATTTTTAACGATATAAACATTGGGAAAAACAAATGGTTATTTCTCTAGATATTGAGCTATCTTTAATACAAGGGACGACGTTGGAAGGCTCCTCTTCAAACGTCTATAACTTGATAGGGGGGCTTCACAGTGCAAAGTGGTAGAAGTAAAGTAATGTTTGCTTTGATCAAGGAATCCAACGGTACTATTCGTGTAAGCGACTTTAGGGACACCCTGTATAATATATATATATATAATATATATATATATATATATATATATATATATATATATATATATATATATATATATATATATATATAAATATATATATATATATATATATATATATATATATATATATATATATATGGCGAAAAATACGTGAAATCACAAATTTTTGTAAGTCATGTTTGAATTTTATGATTTTTATGTTTTTAATGTGTAGCCTTGATTAAAACAAACATTTTGAGACACTTAATTTTTTTTGGTTGTTGTTGTTGTTAAAGATACAGGGTGTCAAAATTTGAGAAAAATTATAATCATGGTATTGTATTTATCGCAATAAAATAAAAAATAATTGTCTGATAATTATGATTTTGGGTTCATTTTAGAGGTAAGTTAATAAGGATTTCTAAAAAAATATAAAATTAGTATGTTGTTTAATTCCTTCTTCTCTAAATTTCCCGCCAAAATGTTCTCTTTAAATTTTCTCAAAAACCTATTTTTTTTTTTTTTTTTTTTTTTTATTTAAAGTTTTTGACAACTTATATTTTACAACATATCAAAAAACTAAAATACCGTTATTTTTTGTTTTCTTGCAAAATGCGTTTTAGTAAAAGCAGTATTTCATTTTTATATGGAAAAACTGTATTTCAGTGATCACTTATTCGCTTTCCTACTTTAGCTGCTGGATGACTTAGTGGACCATTCTTGTCTCGTAGATCTTTAGCGGTTCGCACCATATGTTGCGTTGCCTTGAACTCATTCTGGATTTCTTGAATGGTTAATGATTTTGGCAATATAGTAAGTAGCTGAATCTTATCACTGGTTTTCTCCAGTTCTTCGAATTTAGCTTTTAGATCACCAATCAATTCATCGTATAGCGCAACCTTCCTTTGATCTTCGGTTGACTGATTCAATAGTGGCACGATTCCCGGAACCAAAGATGTTGATAATGTTATTGAAGCTAAATCTATTACTTTTTGCTGCTGATGTTTTGGCCTGGCTTCTAACGTACTCGGATATATAGGAGACTTTCCAAGAAAGGGTAACACTTCATTCATTTTTTCCAAAACAGACACATTTTTTAAATAACACTCTTCACTATCACTGCTATTATCGTTATCAGCTATTTGCGGTGTTAGAGGTGATGTTGTTGATGGTCCCGCAACTGGTGACAACTCTGGTTCTATTTTTCGTCGTTTGCAGGTAATATTTACATAGCACGTTGAACAGAGATACAAATTGTCTTGATTCTTAACTGATTGTGGCATAAATTGCTTAACATAATCCGTAACTCGTTTTAGTTTACTCGAACACTTTGAATCGCGATATGGTTTACAACACTTTTGAAATTTATCCATTATCAAATTAAGCGCACTAATACTTATTTATCCACTTAAACTTACACTCAGTTTAACTGTTACTTTTTCAAATTTTAAAAAATCTTGCTCCTTATTTAAAACGTTGTCTACAATTTTACGATGTCAACTAATCAAAAAGTTAAATGTTTACTCTTATTTATATCACAATGTTCATTTTTTGTTTTCAAAAGAATTACTCATCGTTTAACAGGTACGCTTGCGTCAAGTAAAAAAATCAACCCCCAATAAAAAAAGGGGAAAACAACATTTTATTTAGTATTTTTTAAAATAACGCAAGAAAGAAAAGGAATTTATGGTACTACGACTAACCAAACGATATAAACCAGGGGGTGGCACCTCATAATTCTGTGACTCATACTTAAATATGACGCAAAATTGAACTACAAATAATAAACAAAATACACAAATTAAGTGAACTACCTCTTTTGTAAACAATTTCAAAACAATGAGAAATATCTATATAGCTTTCCATATAAAAATGAAATACCTCTCTTACTAAAACGAGTTTTGCAAGAAAACAAAAAATAACGGTATTCTAGTTTTTTGATATGTTATAAAATATTAATTATCAAATTCTATTAAAAAAAAAAAAAAAAAAAAAAAAATAGGTTTTTGAGAAAATTTAAAAAGAACATTTTGGCGGGAAATTTGAAAACGAAGAAATTAAAGAACACAATATTTTTATATTTTTTGAATAATCCTTATTTAATTACCTTTAAAACGAGCTTCATATCATAAATATTGGATAATTAGTTTTCTTTTTATAGCTATAAAAACTACATCAAGTTTATCATTTTTCTCAAAATTTGACCAATTTTGACACCCTGTATTTTAAAAACCAACCGCAACAAAAAAAAACCATGTGCTACAAAATTTTTATTTTAATCTAAACTACAAATTCAAAACATAAAAATCATAAAATTTCAACATGACTTATGGTCCCATATACCAAATTTGTGATTTGACGTATTTTTCACCATATATATATAATGGGGTGGGCACATTTTGCCCCATTCTCGGCGACGAGCAATCTTTAAGGCATCAACCGTCTTATATTTTTTAGTTATTAGTTTGGCCTGCAGAATGGATCATATGAAAAAATTCATTGGGTTTAAGTCCGGGGAATATGGTGGCCATTGTTGTGAAGAAATAAAGCTGGGAATTTTTCTTGTAAGAAACAATGAGTTTCACATTTTTTTTTTTGCGTAGGTATAAAATACCTCGTGTATAAAATACCTCCAGGGTGACAAATTGTCAAAAAAACTAATTAACATTATGATGTTTAAATGACTATGGGAAGAAAATAATTATGGATTACAAAACAAATAAATATAAAAGTGTTGCAATATTTCATTTATACTTTTTTTTAAATGGCTGCTGAAATGTTAATTTGAAAAGTTTCTTAATATGAAAGTCCAATTTCCATTGTTTTATATTTTTAACTTTTCCCTTATTTAATTCTATTGCGCCTACTTAGTTAAAAGCTGGAGTAGACTTATTTTTTGTTTTCTTGCAAAATATGTTAAGTGATTATTTTTGCTCAGTTTTCATATAAATCAAATTCGTATGCTATTTGTTTGGCACCTCTTGGCAGGCTATTTAACAACGATAAACGATTAACCGGCAAACTCGATTTAACAACCAAGTTCCTATCATTTGACCAATATCCTTTACTCATCAAAAATCGAAGATACATTAATATTTATGTTGAATTTACTGTAATTTAATACTTTCTATAATTCATGGCTCAAAGTATGCGAATAAATGTATTAAGACGTAAAATAAAAAAATTGACGTCAAAAGTAGAATCTGAAGTGATTCAAATTGTTCATATGTAAACAAAATGTAAAATATTCTGCATTTGAGCAATCCATTTCAACTGACGACGAATCGAAAATATTTACATTTTTGACAATGTTGATACTGATGTAGATTTCCTTATACAGGTTGAAGTGAGCCCAAATTTAGATTAACCCAAAATTATAATGACACTGACATCTCTTACAAAAATTTAAATGTGTTACTGCAAAATTAGCAAATTTATCAAAATATTTTGACCATGTCCAACAATAAATTAAATTTTACAAAGAAATGTTGTACAAGAATTTGGAAGAAACAATGAATTAGAACTAATATTAGACACCCCAACTATACGTAGAACAGTTGAGTACACATATTATGTTGGAAAGGTTTTATCAACTCAGATCTTGCATTAGAAAAAGTCTAATAGATACAAGTATTATAAAATATGATTGGATTTATTCAGAAGCGAAATTTAGCACGATTAATGAAAAATAAAAGCTTTGTAACCTATTAGGCTCACTGTCAATCACTATAGGTTATTACGGCTTTATATATTGTTGAATTCTGATGCTGCTCTTAATTCATGCTCGATGAATTATTATCGCAAAATACGCGGCATAAGAAAAAACTACATTCTGCATTAATACACATAACTCAGCAGCGACGTATAGAATATGAAGATGTTTTACAATATTTATACTCGCCTACTTAAAAGTAGGCATATATATAATAAAAAAACAAAGAAAAATATATTCGTTTGTTTGTTCTGAATTTTTCTTTTTACTTATTCATGTTAAGCGCCTTACCCACAGCAAAACGAAAACTACAATATATTTCGTATGATATAGTTGAAATCCTATGAAACCGGTTTGTAACCACTATACCGAAAAACAGAACGAAAAAATTTTTCTTTTACTTTTTTGTACGAAAAAGTATCGAAATATTTCATTTTTTCGTTACGAAAAAATTAAAAATCAATTTTTAGGGAAACCAAATATTTTTAATTAGTTTTTTGAATTAAATAAATTTTGTATTGTAGTTACGAACCGGTTTTAAAAATTTCATCTATAACAAACGAAAAATATTGTAGTTTTTGGGAATATTTATAAATTATTTTTTGTTTTCGTTTTTCTGTGGGTAAAGCGCTTTACCCGAAATCGCTGCTTTTATGAAAATTTAATTTCAAAGGGCAGTGATTCATTGTTGCGTTGCTTCGGCAAAGAATAATTTAGTGGATTAAGAGGATATATGTTTCCAAGCAAAAATTAAGTTGTATGATATCTCTACAAAATCAAGTGAGCATTGTAATTAAAAACTGGATTTAACACGTAAATCAAAAATGTGTTTGGATTTAGCTCAATCTACTTTGGATTTAACAAAAATCTCTTTTGGATTTATATATAATTCGATTTTGTTGTAAATTTCATTGTTGATGTTGTAAAATTACCAAAGTCTTTCAATAACAATCATATCAGATTCAATCTCAAAGAACGAGATACAAGACAAATAAGTCCAATTCATTATTTCTCTTCGTTACAGAAAATCAATATTTCCAAAGGTAAATATTTCCAAAGGTTTTCTGCAAGATATCTGCGTCATTTACCTGAAGTAAACCTAGATTGTCTGGGTTGTTCAATTTAGAGTAGAGTGAAATATTTTTTTTTTAATTTCTAATTGGTTGTGATTGGGAAATATGTTGTGTTTATACACCATCCAAACAGTATAATTTCTTTAGAAAATTTGCAATTCTTGTACTGCCACAAGAGCTTTTAAAATTTTAAATTCGTCGAATTTTTTCTTTATACTCAAAGTTTGTTAATTCGAATTTAAACTTATATTTCATTTGTTTTTGTTCATAATACATATAATTGAATAGTTATTGGTCAATTCAAAACTATTTGTTCAAAATATCGATATAAAAAATAATCAATAAATAAAAAAGTTATGCTGAGACTTCGATTACGATTTTTACACATCTTTCTATGGCTTGAATATGACAGGGAAAATGCATTAATGCTAGAAGCATACTTCTGCTAGAATGCATTAATGCTAGAAGCATACTGTCAATTGTAGTTTGGTCGGCAATGGCTTGTAAAATAGAATCTTTCTTTAAAAATTTGGTGACAGGTTCCCCGTTCTGTATATTTTCTCCATTTATCAAATTTATATCTCCCGCGTTAAAATTCACACCAGTAAATAAAACGGGGCAGTGCTCAAATCCTTCTGATCTGTGACTTGTAATCGTAGTCAACTGATGGAAGAACATTTGACAGCAGGTAAATGTTCACACTTATATTTAATGACTTTCCTATAATATCATTAAAGCTTTGGGGACCTGTTGATTTCTCGCCGATGTACGAGAGGTAGTTTGCATGAAGTTGACAAACTATATACAGAACGCTTAACTTACTGCTTCTGATTTTCCTACTTTCAATGTGCCCGATGTATTCGCAATTCGGTTCTTTAATTAAACTGACATGTTCCTTGATTTTCATTTTTCTTAGGTATAGGTAGTGGACAGAAAACACATTTGATCGATAATCTGAAATTTAAACTACTTGAAGGACAAGCTTGTATTAATCTGTTGTATTTGTTCTCAAGCTCATCATGATGTCGCTTTCTATCTAAAAGACTACTGACTTTTTTGTGGTTTCGCGATCTAAGCTTCTAATTGCTATTTTTCGATCAGTATGTTGATCTAGTAGAAAATTTCGTTCCTTGATAGGAATTTATCGGTACTTTTTACATTAAAAATTATCAAATGATCGCATCTGCAAGTAGCTATATCAAAAAGACTCTGCGTTGTTAGAAGTTGTTGTGGCAATACTATAGCTACAAAGCAGATCATCTTTCACGTGTATGTCCATTTTGATAATTTAAAAAAAAAATCCATATAAGGCCGCTCTATACGCTATGTACTTCCATATGTTCAAACATAGTTCAAACTCTAGAATAACCAACAGCAATGAATCATATTGCTAAATAATATAAGTGCCGCTTTGACCATCAATTTGTTTTATAATATGATTACATAGAGATCAGCAAAGTTCATCACTATCTACAAATAAAATTCTAAAATTTTATAAATTTAAGTCACAATTTTACATTTTTTTTCTGTTTTTTTTTTCTAATTTCAGGGGTTTTGGTTTTATAACATTCGATGACCCGAATAGTGTAGATAAAGTATTAGCGCAAAGTACACACGAATTAGATGGCAAAAAAGTAAGTAAATATCATTAATTAAAGGTGTTTATAGTTTTTGGGAGATTTTTTTTATTTTTTTTTTGTCACTTGACCATTTTTACGATATGAATCACCTCACATCGAATTTGGGGTACCATTAAATTTTTTTTATTATTACCATTATTACTTTGGCATTAAATTACTACTCGTATGATGATTTAAGGTTACGTCTTTTTAGTAATATATGTTATATAATTTATTTATTTATTATATATATAAAATAAAATGTACTATTATTATTATATTTAGTTGTTTTTCGTTTGTTGTTGGTCATTTAATTTTTTTTTGTGAGATAATAAATTTTGATAATGTCATCATTATCATGATAATATGATGATAGTGTCATTTACAGTAAATGTCAAAACATAAAAATAGGAAAATGATAAATTTATATATTTTTGTTTTATGAGATTTTCTTATACTCTCGACATATGTGTGTGTATATGTGTATATGTGAGGTGATAATTTTTATTTTAGTTCTGTTTTTGTATTTAATTTAATGCCAAATGTGAAAAAGGTATGAGTTATTGTCCATATCTGGAAATGATATAAGTTACAAAATTTATGTATTATGTACTAAATTGTATATTATGTATATATGGAGATAATGTATTAAATGGAATAGAAAATAATTGATGTAAATTATAATGTCTATTGAATTTATTTCTTTTGTTTTGGTTAAATAATAGAATATGTCTTTAGACTTCGTTTTGATAGGCAGTTAATTCTAAACATAATTTATTCATGTTTACCAATTTACATTATCATTAATTTAGTTAAATTAAACAAAAAAATTTAAAATTTAAAATTGTTTACATAATATATCATATTAAAGAGTTAGCTGTGCTATAGTTGAATGTTTGCAAATTACACGTATAAACAAAGATATGTAACGGAAACTGATAACTTCCGATAAAATAAAGTGCTGCCCAGCAAAAGGACGAGGCATAGACACATATAGTCCGTAGCCTTACCACAGAAATTGCTTCTCGGCACTACCTATTGTAACCAATTTGCGCAGCTTCTCACGATGCAGTAGATATCTCTAATGCTCAATTTACTGAGATCCGTTAGATCGCACAGGAGATGGGCTGCCAAAAACTTGAATCGGTTTTAAGATAGACTAGGACAGGTGCATAACAAATGAAGTTTGTTATGCACCTGTCCTAGTCTGATGAAGTTGACAAATGAAGTTCCTCCTCTTCTACATCGTTACAGCTTCGACAATAATCATGATAGAAAGCACCAAGTCTCCTGGTATGGTTTCCAATAAGGCAGTGTCCAGTAATGACACCCACAACCGTGCTAATATTATGTCGTTGCATAGATATTAGCTGATTAGACCTTTTTAAGTCCAAATTAGGCGAAATCTGCCACATGAGGTGCAATTTGCCCATCTATTGTTTGTAATTTTACGAGCTTCTTCTTTAAGGAGTAATTTGCATGTAGCAAGTGGTACTTCAATGTCTACCTTGCACGGTAAGATGAAGCAAGTAATACCTTGTCGCCGGTGAGTTCATCGGCTTTCATATTCCCCGTAATATTGAAATGCCCTGGCACCCATATAAGATGGATATTGAACAGTTCAGCCATCTCGTTAAGAGATGAAAGACAACTCCGGGCTACTTTCGACGTGATAAAGCCTGAGTGTAAAAATTTAATAGCAGCTTGACTATCGTAAAAATGCCAATATCTCTTACAGATATTACATGATACTTCATCCAGTCTAAGGCTTCCTTAATTGCTATAAACTCTTCCTGAAAAATACTGCAATGAACAGGGAGGCGGAAAGAGAGATTTGAATTAGTTCTTTGTAGAAAACCCCTTCTCCGACCTTTCCATCAATTTTCGAACCATCTGTAAAAAAGTTAATAAAGCCTGACTTTAAAACTGTTCCATTCACCCAGTCCTCTCTGGAAGGAATCTCAGTTATAAATTTAACTTCGAGGTATGATGTCGAGATGGTGTAGTTGATAAACTTGTGGATTTCTTTGTTCGTTAGAATAGATGAGTGTCCCATAATGTTACAGTACCACGTATAAATTGATTTAAGCCTTATGACTGTACTAGCAGCCACTTGCTTAATCAGGATATCCAAAAGGATGAGATTAAAGAGAATCTCCAGTGCTTGAGTAGGAGTTCTTCTAAGTAAACCACTAATACACAAGGTAGCAGTTCTTTGCACTTTCATCAGTAACTTGTGGTTTGCCACTGTATTTAAAGCGGGCCACCAAACTGTAACTCCATACATTAGAACTGTTCTAACTACAGAGGTATGAAGCCAGTGCTATCGCAGCCTTTTTTACTCTTCCCAGAATATTAGGCTTCCAGCTTAGTTTACTATCCAAAATGAGACCCCAAGAACTCCACTTTATCTGCGATGTTCAAAACAACTACTTTGAAGTTTGGACTTCCTGGAAAAAAGAACCAACTCAGTCTTCAGTGGGTTAGCACTAAGACCGCAACTATTGGCCCATTCAGTTAGAAGCCCAAGAGCATTCTGCATAACATCTCTGAGGATACAAGGATCTATGATACACCTAGATTCGCCATTATGCCCCTGCCTTGAACATTTGATCAATCCAGCTTCTCAGTGTCACATCCAAATTTGAAAGTGCTCGCGTGCTCGCGTGATCGCCCATGGTTTGACATTATTAAAGGCACCCTCAATATCACAAAATGTCACCAAAGAGAATTCCGTAAATTCGAGGGACTTCTCTATAGGACATAAGAGGGAATGGAGAGCTGTTTTCTACCGATTTTCCCTTACTATATGCATGCTGAGACGCTGACAGCTTTGCAGGCTCGACTGAGCTTTGAGGTAAGCCTCTATCTGTCTTTCTAGAATTTTCAAAAAATAAGAAGGTAAGTTAATAGGCCCAGGGTCTTTGGGATTGCAATGAGAGCGTTTTCCCGCCTTTGGTATAAATATTACATTTACTTCAGTCCATTTCTTTAAAATGTGACATAGTTCAAGGCTACTTTTGAAAATACCTCAAGCCAGGGGTTAAATCAGTGGTTTTCTGAATATCGGCAGGAATAGTGCCGTCCAGCTCTGCAGACTTGAAAGGCTTGAAACTGTTTACTGCCAACAAGATAGTTCTCCTATTGAAAATTTTTTCTTGGAGAAGAAGCTTCAAACTCCTACTTGTTGTAGTCCATTGTCCATCCGGTCGTTCGAGATAACTTGGAATGACAGGACACGTGGATAATATCTTACGTAGCCTAGCTGCCTCAGAAGACTCCTGTAATTCATTACAAAAAAGTCTCCCGGAATTGCTTTTGGCACTTCTTAGTTCATATTTAAACGCTTTAAGGACCTCCTTTTAGGAGTCCCAGTCCATGCCAGTTTTTGTTCTCTTCGTGATTTTAAAGAGCCGCTTGAATTTTAGGAGGTTTACCCCGTCGTGCGGCAAGTACGCTGATATAAGGCAGAGGCTTTCCTTACCGACCTCGATGCTGGCTGCTACTACATCTACATTGCTGTAATTTGCAAGCAGAAAGATATTTGCTTAGTTTGCTTTTTGCAAGAATGCATGATCGAATCCTGCTTTCATGCTGTACAAACAGTAATTTGTAATTGGGAGCTCCGAGTCCAAGAACGCGATCAATAAGGATCCATGGTTCTTGAACCAAGACGATATCAACGTCATTTTTTAATATTTGAAGCAACAAAGCAGCTGACGCTGCCTTACAGTGATGAAGATTGATTTGAATAATCTTAAGCATTAAGATTAGTTACAACCTCCACCACAGTGGAACCAGATTCTGTAGAATCAGATTCCAAACCGAATCCGCAAAGTGACTCCATTGATAAAGACAACTCAATGTCCAAAGTCGTCTCGTCTGATTTAACAGGATGCGACTGCGTATCAATTGAGAAACCGTCCTCAGATGAAGTCCCGTGCATTGCGGAAGTATTCTCCTCTGGTTCTGGTGCCTTGACTTAGCAGCCCCATTTATTTTAAAAACTTTTAAGGTGACAGCACTAAAGCCGTAGCATACCACACCACTTATTTTGGCTAGCACCACCAAATACAGTGTTTTTGGATTGCTCGGTTCCGCCGGAATCCACGCCCGAGCTCTCGGCCCACTGGGAATATTCTCCAACGAAATAACATCAACCCTGGATCCAGGCCAAACCTCCCCAAGGCTGCTAATCACCTTTTTGTAGAGATCTAGAGATCTCTGATTGGCACAGGCTGTCAATTTGACATGGTTCCTGTACCAACCACCATCCCGGCATATAGAAGCCACCCCATGGTTCTCCTTCATAATCTTGAGTAATATGGAGGGTAAAACCTTTTCCACCTTCCTCCAATTAGAGGGAGCGATGCTGCCATCTTGCTGAGCTCCATCAACCACCGTTTTAACTAGTGGATCTTTTAGCACCTCACTAAAAGACCTACCTGCAGTTACCTGCAATTTAGATCTTTCAGCAGCCTTCGGAGATTCATCCTGTGATCTCTGTCTTTTGGCAGAGAGCATTCAGATGAAGCTCCTGGCATTGCTTTGATAATCTTCGTAGCCCGCGAAGGCGTGGCTACATGTTTATCCGTTCTCACATCCACCGGAATTTTCTCCATCCTTTTCAAGGCTTTCCATGCTTTTCTCCTAGCATTGAAAGTTGTTTTGGAAAGACCTGCTTTGTCGTTGCATAAATCCACTTCCTCATCTTTAGGTAGAGAGGGCCTACATACCCGCTTTTCCTTATTTGAATTTTCGGATTTTTTCAGATCCATGTTTATCCCACGAGCAGAGGAAAATAGTGTCCATCCTTGCAGAGATCCGCAATTCAAGGATAAGGCTAAAAACAACTGAAGGTTGCCAGGTATCCAGAGCCTCCGTTCAAGACAGGGCTATTTGAAAGGGCCCCCAGCCAGGTTGATCATTAGCGCGGGTCGCATGAGTCATTGCTCGGATGGTACCACTAGGAGGTATATAAGATACAATTGGCGGACTCCACATAGTTAGAACAATCGAGAAAAAGCCATAACAAGTTACGATCATAAAATCATTGCCTACCCTATTGAGACTCACCCACACCATCCTTTGGAACTTGTTGCTCTCCAAGAAGCTCCATGGCCAAAATGTGGAGTCCATTTGTCCCAAGGCTATACATTGCTTTACAATGGAGATGACCTCGGAAATCTTGGTGTTGGTTTTCTTCTTGGGCCCCAGGTGAGAAAGTTTGTGCTGAATAATATCCTAATCTCTCGACACCTGTATAAATACTGCAACAAAATATTAATACATTTCTACCAAAAAATTGGGGAGTACAAAAACAATCAAAGGGAGACTTTTCAAATTTACGAATTTGGATCTCATCAGATCATCCAAATGTTGGTTTTTATTGCTCCTTTTATTGAGCCTTGCATGCTTAGAAGGAGTTCTAAGAACATCATGTTCATTTCAATTTCTTTTACAAAGAATTGGAATGCTCCTGTCTCCAGGGCCATATGTTAAGACTGCCTTATACATTTTATACCTGTACTTTTCCATTCCAATAATCAAAGTAAAAATATTTACATTTATCACTGTATATTTAGTCGATACACTCAGAAAGATACTTTCCCATCCCGAAATTATCGAACAAGCATATACAAAAACAAAAAATTGAAACAAAATTTGAATGTGAAAATTATGGAAGTAGAACAAAACTATAAACACAAAACTAAGGTATATTCAGAAGAACAAAAAAAAAATAGTAAATGTGTTTTCCATTGCATCGATTTATTTCGTCTCTGCATATAAACGACGATCTGCTGCATGCATAACAAACTATGTATGTATACCAATAATACCCAGTTCTTTGTCTATTTCAATTATTTTATAATGGATTATTACAGACATTTTGGTTTTTATTATTATGGATATGTACTTTGGTAATTCTGTTGTGCTTTTCGGTTAAAATGTTAAAGTTTGTCTCGAGAAACGATGATAATAATTATAGCGATGACGACTAAGAAGAGGACGATTATTGCAAAAAATTGCATTTGTTTCAAGATTTCCCTGAATATTGCTATATATATATATATATATATATATATATATATATATATATATATATATATATATATATATATATATATATATATATATATATATATATATATATATAATAGTGTAGTTACAAGTACAATATTAAAAAAACTGAAAAGTTTTAATTTTCTTGGTTGGAATCAATTAAAGAATAAACAAGTACAAAACACATTTCTAAATTATAAAAATTAAAAACTTTTTAATTTTTAAGAGTTTTTATGTATTTTATTAAAAAATAAAAAAATAAATATTTTAAACATATAAAACTATGTGTATATATATGTTGTGAAGTATTTTGGTTTATTTTTTAAGTTTTGGTTCATTTGGTTGTTTTGCTCTATGTTCTGTGTTCTGCTTCGAAAGCAGCTATATGGTTAGATATGTATATATGCACAAAAGTCGTTAACAGATTTTTGATTGGGTAATAAAATTTTATCGGGATTAAATTGTTACTTGAAGATAATTCGTTTTTTTCTTTTTATGATAGTTTCGCCAGATGGTTATTGTGGTGCTTCTCTCGACTATATTATATGTCATGACCAAATTTGATTTAATTGATTGTGAAACACACACTTATCTATATATTATGTCCTTTATGTACATAAAAATATACATTTTTTGAGATTTTGACACAAAATAAAATTGAAAAGGCCATAAGCCGTAATTCATTTCATTTTAATTTACAAAAAAAGAAAAAATTAAAATATTGGATCGAAATAATGTTTGCTCAATAAAACTATCAATGCAATAAAAATTCGACTTTCAATATTTATTATCAGGATCTGTTTTTCTCCTGATTCATCATAAAAAACAAAAAAAAATTCTAGGATAAATATAAGGGTATCCTATATATTTTAATATGATATTTTTGTCTTTTTTTTGAAATTTTGTCTATTTATTCTCAATTTTAACCAATAACATATTACAAATCAAATCTAATAAATTTATTTTTACTGTCACCTTCAATGACATAAAGATAACAAGACTTATAGCAACAACAACAATATTATAATGTTTTTGGAAGACAACATTTACAAAAAAAAATTCAATAAGTCATTTTTATTATTTTTGGTTTTAATATTTTTTCGATATCTAGATATTTTCCAGATGGTTTTTATGTACATTTTCATTGTCCTTAAAAAAAATAAATAAAAATAATCATAATAAGTATTGATATCTTTTTATGTACTATACAGAGCAAGATACCATAACATAATTTTGAATTTATAAGATGTTATGAAATATCCTTTTTGGTTTTGTGCAATTGATTACTTTTTGGTATGGTTTGGTATATATAGGAACGAGGCAACACAGGAATGATCATGCACTATATAATTTTATTTAACTAACCTAAATATGTATGATTGGAAAATGGTTTTTCCAATTTTCGTTCAAATATGAAAACTTAACTAGGGTACCAATAAAGTCAGTGTATTTTAAATTTGTTAAATACCAACAGAAGATTTCTTCAAATTTCTATGATTTCGTTGGTTAAGAGACTTCAGGAATAGCCTTCATCATTGCGTTAGAAGCCATATTATAATAAACAAAAGGCTCTTCTCTCAAATCCTATTAGCAAGTTCCCAAAGTGATTATTTAGAGTCCAGCTTACATACCGATACATGACATTTTTCAGTTTTATTGGGTTCCCCATCATGCATTTTTTTAGCTTTGAAAGCTTTTGATTTATGGCATAATTTTTACAGTGTTGTACAGTGCCTATAAATATTGCAATTTCTGTACTATAGAAATTTTTCAAACTGTTATATAAATTTCTCAATTTTTTTTGGGCCTACGACCTCAAAAAACTTCCAATTATCATTTCTTCAATGCTAAGCTAAAGTGGCATGATCAGGACACCAACAAGCGAGAAATTATTGTTGACGAATTTTTATAAATAGAAAAGGTATGCTAGGCACTTATTGCTATAAGAGAGAATCATATATTAATGTAACACTCTAATGAGTGATATGGTTTTGATAACAGTAGCAAATTGAGCAGTCAAAGAACACTAGACATCGAGTTTAAGCGCGGCGCACTGTAACGAACTTTCCAAACTAAATAGAGGTCTGTTCTGTTGCCTTATGTCACTTTTAGGAGTAACATTATATTTTAATCCTTTATCAAGTAGGCATATCTCCTTGGCATTAAAAACAATTTCCGTTAGATTTATTTCTGCAGAGTTTTGTTCACTATCATCCCCATGACATTAATTTATAGATTTGATCTTTAGGGCACATTTCCATTTGCCTAAACATCTTCCCGGTGTCAGCTTTAAACACGAATTTGTGTTTTCTCCATCTCAGAAGGTTTTCTAATAGCTGTTGTTGTTTTATTAGACCAGTACATATTATAACCTTGAGTGCGACTACATTTGAAGCCGAACCATCAAAACCACTTTTAGCCGAACCATCAAAACCACTATTAGATTAACTGTTGAACCATTTTCTTTTATCACTTAAATGATGTGGTAATACAATTTGGCCCTTGTCAGACGATGACTGTTTTTGAGTTTTTCACAATTTTTTACTGTATGATTTTTTTCACATGGGTTAATAAGTGAAGGTTTGTACAGTCGTTGAGTTTCATTATCTACTTTTTTCAATGTGAGCTCCTATAGAATTGGAATCACATAAGATTTTGCTCTATAAAGTTTCCTGCAGAAACCTCAGTGCGCTGTAAAACGTTTGAATGCTGCTATGAAACTTACTGATGAAAAATCGCATATTATACTTGGCTTTTACCGCAAAGCATATGAATATTACTAAATGTCCTTTATAGCTTTTGCGATCTTGACCTGGTGAACACCGAAGTTGGAAGGGTCCATCATCGTGGAAATTCAATTCATACCGGGATTACTCTAGCTTTTGGAAGATCTCCAATAATTTTGATTTTAAGTTTTCGATGTTTGTGGCAGATTTTATATATCTACATCTTATCATCTTTCCATTAAATTGCATGGTACCTACTAAACTTGTAACACACATCCAATAAAGATGTAGATGTAAGTAATAAATGTAGATGTAAGCGATGAATACTTTATTACAAAGCTTGGCAATGCAGAAGTATCGGGCCTTGTGTAAAAATTAAGCTCGGGAAAGCTTAAAACTACTTAAATATTCAGAATACTTTAACAAACAGACATGGCTTTATGAGTTTACTTACGTGTTGGAAGAATGCCATTAACTGTTTGTAGCGTATTTCGCTATTTAAATACACGGTGACAAACGACAGAAATGTACAAAACGGTAAGAGAGTTTTGATTAGCAACACCAAAAAATTGCGACGCAAAACAATTTAGCAATGATGTAACAACGGATGATATATTGTGTGCTTACAAAAATGACAAAATAACTCTTATTACTTTGAAAGGGAAATGAACGAGATCCCACCAACCCAAAGTCAAAAAAGCAAAACATGGTACTAGTGCTATGAACGCACCCTAGTTAATATTATTTGTTATTGTAAATTATTGTTAATTAAATAGCGCCATCTATGAAAGAGTGGTGGAAGATAAATAGTATAAAATACGCTCATCCGTAGTTCCATTATTGAACGCACGGATGAGTGTGAGAAAAAAAAATGACAAAATAAAATCAGTTAATAAAAGACGATCAAACTAGTCGGAATTGTAATAAAAAAAATTTTTTATTTCGGTAAGGGCGGAATCACTATTATTGAAAGATAATAAATAATTAGTGCAGCTCGACATTTATGAAAATATTTCGAATCTGGCTAGGCATACTAAGACCAGTTAGAAAAAAATTGCAAGACATATGTGTATATCCTGGGAGACCAATAAATACTCTAAGGAGTGAATATTTGTGCAAGGGCTATCAGCTATATCAACTCTTTTTGACCAGTAACTAACTGTAGTTTAACGTTTAGTTGGTATTTCTTTGCAAAAATTATGATGTAAGCTCATACCCATCATGCATTATCTAAATAAATGATAATTTTAATTTTGAATCTTAAAATTCGCAATTTGATTTGGTCATGTATCAATTTATGATTTTTAAAATTTTACTTTTTGGAATAAACTTCTATTTTTTGATGGACCTCCTTTAATAAAAATTTTAATCAATATAAAATGTAAAAATTTTGTTAGGCTAACTATCATGTTTTCGATTAATGTCTAAAATTCCACAGTTTTGAATTTCTGAATTTTAGAAAATACGGCATTTATTTGGAAGACGAAAGAACTGTTATGCATTTTCTTGATTTTGAAAGTTTAAAAGTTTGTGGCACACTAACATTTTAATGAGCCAACCAATCAAGCTTTTTCGGATTTTGGGAATTTGTCATTTGTGACCTAATCTTCACCGTTTAGTTACGCTTAAGTAGTTATCAAATTTTTAGTTTGTGGCGTTTATTTTACAGTATTGATGGGGTACCCAACGTGTAATTTCTAAACATTGAAAATGTTTTATTCAATAATTATTTTCAATCGAAATCCACTACCGGTATGGTCACTTTCATGCACAAAAACCAAGACAAATTCTCCAAATCCTTGATCAGTATTCAAAAACCTCCCAAAAAAGGCATCATCTATCCACTAGCAATACTAATGTATGCAATTGCTTCTATTATCCAGCATGGAAACATGCCAAAGCCATCTAACTCTACAAACCCAAATGTGTAAAGTCGTAATAAATCATCCTACATTTGTGCAGCCATAGGCCAATCAGCCTCCCTCCATGTCTCAACGGACCACTTATAACAGAACACTCTCCAGAGGGGAAAGCCACAAAATTTCAGGAGGACCACCAGTTCGGCCTCCAATCGAATCACCGCGATCAACACCATTCCACTTTGTCATGCCTGACATTGAGAATCACCCAGTTTGGCATGCTAGCTCCCTTTGAAAACTCCACAGGCAAAATTCTTCAATCTACATATCCAAAATAATTTAACTACTCCTCCTATATAGGCCCTTATGTCCTGCATAGGGAAAATGTATTGTCACATGTATTGACATGGTGAACCTTCAGAAACGCTCGACAATCCATTGGGTACTCCTCAGGGATCCACTTTTAGTTACTAGACTCAAAACTAAATATGTATGCGCAACCTAGTCCTAGGTGAATATTTTGCAACCTAGGTGAATATTTTTGATAAACAAATAAAAATCAGGTCACTGGTACGTTATGTTAAAGTTTAAAATTACCAGAGTGCAACTTAACAGTTTCAAGTGTCTAACTATTATCTTCTATACTTTAAACAGTTTTATAGATTCTCTAAAATACTATATTATCAAAACTAGTTGAAGATTATCCAGGCAGTTCAATAAAACGGTTTTTACAGACCATTGAGTGGTTGAGAACGGAAAGAACCGTTCTCTGTCACGAGCGGGTGCAGTCAGATATTAAATCAATAAATAGTATAATCCTAAAGGATAGAATTTATTTGAAATTAATAAGCAAAATCCTAATCTATTAGCTTTTGTAAGGTTTCGATTATAAATAAACATTAATTGTAAAAATTTTAACTGTAAACCAAAACGTAGTCGAATCAGAAACGGCTTTAGATGTTTAATATTGGCCTTACATATTTACTTTGAACTGGTAATCTTAAGGCATTACTAATTAAAATTAAATGCTAAATTAAATAATGAAACTAATTGGAAGTTATGCGCCATTACGCCTTTGATAGTTTTTGTAAGGTTTCAGATATTATTAAACAATTGCTAGGATTTAACTGCATAATAGTTATTACAAAATTACCCTAAATGCTGACTTAATTAATCAAGTAATAAAAAATATTTGAATTATCGTAAGGGGTAATCTAATTGTTTGTTTTTGTTTCAACGACAAGGTCGACGTGTGAGCGAATGGTATATTGGTATTTAGTTCGTTAATTTACCCCTTCCTAATCAGCTGATTTTTATAATTTCTTGCGCAAATAATATTTACTTTGTGATCTGTGGTGGTCGAGATAATACGTAATTATTAAGCAAAGTTTAGTTAAAATTAAAAAAACAAGCTGTATTTTTTTTTTATTTTCTATTAAAGCGTGCAACGGGCTGGCGGTTAAAATTTGCATGTGCATATTAAAAAATCACAAGAAAAGTCAGTGTAAAATAGTTTTTCCTGTGCATTATTTATATTATCATAACGTACGGTTAAAATAAAATAAAAATAGTGAAAAAGTGGCAAACGGTTAAAATTATGTGAAAATTAATTTCTAAACGGATTAAATTAAGTTTAAACATGATTATTAACATTTTATGGACATGGCGTCGACATCATTATTATTGATGTTTTGCAACGGTTTTTTCTTATACGATTTCTTATACATATTTTTATACGATTTGCAACTGGTTTTTTCCTACTGGTCGGTTGAATTTTTATTATGTTGGTGAGTTTTATTTATTTTATTTATCTATTAAACAGGAAGAATCTAAGAATTTAGGTTTTGGATATTTGGCACTCGATGCAAATGGAATCAGAAATGTTTTGCCTTTGCGACCGGGCATATTCCAATCAAAATCAACGCCTCATTATACATGTTTGGTGTAAGATCGTTGCACGCGAACGATGTCCGATGTCTTCACTCATATAGTCATATGTATAACCTTTAAGAGTGATGTTGTCCAATGTGCATCGTTTTCAAGAAAATTTAATTCTTGGCAAGCTTTATGATAATTGGGAGATACTTGACCGTTTAATATTGTTAGTTTTTAGGAGGATGTCGGTCCACTTTGATTAACAGTAATCGCATGTAAAGTGTAAACCAATTCTGTATTTTTTTGGGTGAACAGAGTACAAACGGAAATTGGCATGTCCTTCATCTTATTTTCACAGTGACGTTTTTCAAAACTTGTTATCCCCGCACAGAGACAAAACATTACGCAGGTGGCGATGGCACCATAGTGCTCTTGTAAGTGCAGATCTGTTGAAAAGTACACATGCGCTGTCCATTTTCATCACGGCAACAAATAAACGTGGATCAATGTCGACTTCTAGTATTTGTGCTGAGACATAACATGATAAATTAGCCCTTGTGAGCTGTTTTAGCATGATGATCCAAAAGATTAATATGTTTGATTTGTGACAGATTTTTGGGTGTCGACTTTCAATTAAAGAAGTGTTGGTTAGGAGATTTGGTTAGTTGTTTTGCATTTTTTCAGAGTGGTATCACCGTGAAATTGAAGGGGGGGAGGTTGGGTGAATGGTTGTATCCTGGTCTTTATATGTAAGTCTGGGTACTTCTGAATTAATTAACAATGGCCCCTCAATGTAAGCAGATTGAGAGTAGTCATGACAAGGAGTAGCCTTGCGTGGAATGAAAGGTTTTGTTTGTGTTTTGAAATAATCGGTTCGAGGTGAGGGTGGTTTATGAGGTTATTGGTTGGCGAGTAAAGTTTTGGAAAGTATCTGGTGCACTTGGAAGGAAGTGGTCGCGGGTGGTTCAAAGTTGAGCTGATGATGTTGTTTATGTGTGTATGTGCCCGCTTGAGAGCCTGGTCTTTTTGCACAATCCAATCCAACTGGATCCTAATTCAAGCAGAAGTGTATGTGTGTATAAGTGTTGCGTATCGGTGTTAAGGTCAGATTTTGTCCGTGTTTTGTTCAATAACATAATATTAAAATATATGATAATATTATTATATTATTATATTATTATATTATTATATTATTATATTATTATATTATTATATTATTATATTATTATATTATTATATTATTATATTATTATATTATTATATTATTATATTATTATATTATTATATTATTATATTATTATATTATTATATTATTATATTATTATATTATTATATTATTATATTATTATATTATTATATTATTATATTATTATATTATTATATTATTATATTATTATATTATTATATTATTATATTATTATATTATTATATTATTATATTATTATATTATTATATTATTATATTATTATATTATTATATTATTATATTATTATATTATTATATTATTATATTATTATATTATTATATTATTATATTATTATATTATTATATTATTATATTATTATATTATTATATTATTATATTATTATATTATTATATTATTATATTATTATATTATTATATTATTATATTATTATATTATTATATTATTATATTATTATATTATTATATTATTATATTATTATATTATTATATTATTATATTATTATATTATTATATTATTATATTATTATATTATTATATTATTATATTATTATATTATTATATTATTATATTATTATATTATTATATTATTATATTATTATATTATTATATTATTATATTATTATATTATTATATTATTATATTATTATATTATTATATTATTATATTATTATATTATTATATTATTATATTATTATATTATTATATTATTATATTATTATATTATTATATTATTATATTATTATATTATTATATTATTATATTATTATATTATTATATTATTATATTATTATATTATTATATTATTATATTATTATATTATTATATTATTATATTATTATATTATTATATTATTATATTATTATATTATTATATTATTATATTATTATATTATTATATTATTATATTATTATATTATTATATTATTATATTATTATATTATTATATTATTATATTATTATATTATTATATTATTATATTATTATATTATTATATTATTATATTATTATATTATTATATTATTATATTATTATATTATTATATTATTATATTATTATATTATTATATTATTATATTATTATATTATTATATTATTATATTATTATATTATTATATTATTATATTATTATATTATTATATTATTATATTATTATATTATTATATTATTATATTATTATATTATTATATTATTATATTATTATATTATTATATTATTATATTATTATATTATTATATTATTATATTATTATATTATTATATTATTATATTATTATATTATTATATTATTATATTATTATATTATTATATTATTATATTATTATATTATTATATTATTATATTATTATATTATTATATTATTATATTATTATATTATTATATTATTATATTATTATATTATTATATTATTATATTATTATATTATTATATTATTATATTATTATATTATTATATTATTATATTATTATATTATTATATTATTATATTATTATATTATTATATTATTATATTATTATATTATTATATTATTATATTATTATATTATTATATTATTATATTATTATATTATTATATTATTATATTATTATATTATTATATTATTATATTATTATATTATTATATTATTATATTATTATATTATTATATTATTATATTATTATATTATTATATTATTATATTATTATATTATTATATTATTATATTATTATATTATTATATTATTATATTATTATATTATTATATTATTATATTATTATATTATTATATTATTATATTATTATATTATTATATTATTATATTATTATATTATTATATTATTATATTATTATATTATTATATTATTATATTATTATATTATTATATTATTATATTATTATATTATTATATTATTATATTATTATATTATTATATTATTATATTATTATATTATTATATTATTATATTATTATATTATTATATTATTATATTATTATATTATTATATTATTATATTATTATATTATTATATTATTATATTATTATATTATTATATTATTATATTATTATATTATTATATTATTATATTATTATATTATTATATTATTATATTATTATATTATTATATTATTATATTATTATATTATTATATTATTATATTATTATATTATTATATTATTATATTATTATATTATTATATTATTATATTATTATATTATTATATTATTATATTATTATATTATTATATTATTATATTATTATATTATTATATTATTATATTATTATATTATTATATTATTATATTATTATATTATTATATTATTATATTATTATATTATTATATTATTATATTATTATATTATTATATTATTATATTATTATATTATTATATTATTATATTATTATATTATTATATTATTATATTATTATATTATTATATTATTATATTATTATATTATTATATTATTATATTATTATATTATTATATTATTATATTATTATATTATTATATTATTATATTATTATATTATTATATTATTATATTATTATATTATTATATTATTATATTATTATATTATTATATTATTATATTATTATATTATTATATTATTATATTATTATATTATTATATTATTATATTATTATATTATTATATTATTATATTATTATATTATTATATTATTATATTATTATATTATTATATTATTATATTATTATATTATTATATTATTATATTATTATATTATTATATTATTATATTATTATATTATTATATTATTATATTATTATATTATTATATTATTATATTATTATATTATTATATTATTATATTATTATATTATTATATTATTATATTATTATATTATTATATTATTATATTATTATATTATTATATTATTATATTATTATATTATTATATTATTATATTATTATATTATTATATTATTATATTATTATATTATTATATTATTATATTATTATATTATTATATTATTATATTATTATATTATTATATTATTATATTATTATATTATTATATTATTATATTATTATATTATTATATTATTATATTATTATATTATTATATTATTATATTATTATATTATTATATTATTATATTATTATATTATTATATTATTATATTATTATATTATTATATTATTATATTATTATATTATTATATTATTATATTATTATATTATTATATTATTATATTATTATATTATTATATTATTATATTATTATATTATTATATTATTATATTATTATATTATTATATTATTATATTATTATATTATTATATTATTATATTATTATATTATTATATTATTATATTATTATATTATTATATTATTATATTATTATATTATTATATTATTATATTATTATATTATTATATTATTATATTATTATATTATTATATTATTATATTATTATATTATTATATTATTATATTATTATATTATTATATTATTATATTATTATATTATTATATTATTATATTATTATATTATTATATTATTATATTATTATATTATTATATTATTATATTATTATATTATTATATTATTATATTATTATATTATTATATTATTATATTATTATATTATTATATTATTATATTATTATATTATTATATTATTATATTATTATATTATTATATTATTATATTATTATATTATTATATTATTATATTATTATATTATTATATTATTATATTATTATATTATTATATTATTATATTATTATATTATTATATTATTATATTATTATATTATTATATTATTATATTATTATATTATTATATTATTATATTATTATATTATTATATTATTATATTATTATATTATTATATTATTATATTATTATATTATTATATTATTATATTATTATATTATTATATTATTATATTATTATATTATTATATTATTATATTATTATATTATTATATTATTATATTATTATATTATTATATTATTATATTATTATATTATTATATTATTATATTATTATATTATTATATTATTATATTATTATATTATTATATTATTATATTATTATATTATTATATTATTATATTATTATATTATTATATTATTATATTATTATATTATTATATTATTATATTATTATATTATTATATTATTATATTATTATATTATTATATTATTATATTATTATATTATTATATTATTATATTATTATATTATTATATTATTATATTATTATATTATTATATTATTATATTATTATATTATTATATTATTATATTATTATATTATTATATTATTATATTATTATATTATTATATTATTATATTATTATATTATTATATTATTATATTATTATATTATTATATTATTATATTATTATATTATTATATTATTATATTATTATATTATTATATTATTATATTATTATATTATTATATTATTATATTATTATATTATTATATTATTATATTATTATATTATTATATTATTATATTATTATATTATTATATTATTATATTATTATATTATTATATTATTATATTATTATATTATTATATTATTATATTATTATATTATTATATTATTATATTATTATATTATTATATTATTATATTATTATATTATTATATTATTATATTATTATATTATTATATTATTATATTATTATATTATTATATTATTATATTATTATATTATTATATTATTATATTATTATATTATTATATTATTATATTATTATATTATTATATTTTGTGATAAGCCATGGACGTCATCTTCATTGAAATAATATTACAGGCAAATCAAAGCCTGTTTACATTATAACTGTAAATGATACAAAAATAAACAAAACAAAGAGAGGGAATGTGGGAGAATTTTGGTGTTCATTTTGTTTTGCTAACGTAACGCATTTACGTGACACATTCTCATAACGTTTTTTTGTGAAAATTCAATGTTATCATGTTGAATATTCAGGTTTGACCTAAAATATCACACACTAATTGGTTAATGCACATATTAATCGTATTTTACTGGTCACTGAAATAAGAATAAGAATGAAAAAATTTCCCCTTTTTTTAATATAAAACAATCAAAAAGTTGATATGAAACTATTCTAAACGGACAAATTTCGCCTACTCTTTTTTTTTTAATAAAAAAGTCGGTAAATTTCATATTCGCCGGCGAGTTTTTTCGACGGAATTTTAAGAATACCGGCATAATAACACTTGGAATATTTGGGATTTTCTTAGTTTTACCACCCGAACCAAGGGGCCAAAACAAACGTTTATTAAGTACATCGAAGCGTTCACGTCGAATTAAAATAAAAGATCCATGCAAACATAACAGGTTGATACATTAAGTGCTAGTTATGGTTAACAGTTCAATAAATATTCTGACGAGTTCAATAATTTTCACAAAATTTTACTATAACTTTTTACGTGTTTTTTCGTTAAAGTCAACTCCTCTTGAACTGTAACTGCAGTTTAACATCTAAAATGTATGCGACGGGTTTTTTTTACATATTACCATGAAAACGGTACGTTTATTTTAAAACATAATGACACCAATAAAATAAAAAAATCGTTAGAATGTGGAAACGAATGCAATCGATATAAAATTTGCAACAAAGTCGGATATATAAGTCTTGGATAGATGTTTTCAACATAAAAAATTTTTTTTTAAAAGTTTGTCAGTGCTTTTTTTATTTTTATTTAGTGAATTTACTTAATAAGTATTTTTTGTATACTGAACAGTGTTTACGATTATGAGACGATATAATAAAAATTGAATTACGTTTAAAACGCTTTATAAAAATAAAAATGAGTTTGCGATTAATTTTTTGGTTCTACTTTGTATATGGGTGTCTATCTATATATATCTACCAGAATTTTCACGAGGAATATGGCAAAAAGAAAATAGTATATAGCATCATGCTTTTATATATATATATATATATATATATATATATATATATATATATATATATATATATATAGGGTTGATTAAATTTTAGAGCTTTTATATATTTTAACTCGTTTAACTCTTTTTAAACGATTTTTATATGTTAAATTTCATAAACAAATGTAATAAATTTTTTTCGTTTTGTTCTATTTTTGGTGAAGAAAGTATAAAGCTTTTCACGAAATATATATATATGTATAAATATAATGGAAGTGGAAAATTATTTTATCACACCTGGATGCTTTTTCGGTTGTTGTTGTTATTTTTGTGTCGTTTTGGTTTGTTAAGCGAGTAAAATTTAGATTATAATGTTAAAAAAGCATTGTTAAAAAATTGGAAGTTAAAAATTTACAAAAAAAAAAAAAAATTTGAAAATTGTATACGTGAAAAATTGGCGAATTCAATGACTGGCTTAAAATTGATGCATGTGTACTATATTTTTGGGGGTGTTTTATTAATGTGTTTTCCTTTTTTTTTATTTCCAGATTGACCCAAAAGTAGCATTTCCTCGACGAGCTCATCCCAAGGTAAGTGATATAAATTAACTTTTTTTTACGAACGCGTCAACGTTTTATTTATATCATCTATGCATAGAACAACAAAAATACTAAAATCACGTAATTTTAATTGAAACAGATAATCCACAGCAATAAAAACGGGAGACTCCGAAAGAAAGTGAATTTGTATCTAATTTTTATTTTTCAGTGTACACCAGAAAAACTTGGTGTCGCACATTAATTTTAAATTAATTTTTTTTGGTGTGTTTGTGTGTGTGCTGTGTTTTTTTTTATTACACGAGAAAAATATTTAATAAAATTAAAATAATTTACAAACCGCACCCAATTCATTTTCATATCTTAAACATTTATTTTACTTTCGTACTGTTGTGACTCGTTGAACTTTTCATTTTTTATTTTTATTTTTCATCTACGTTTGTAACCATTTTAGAATTAAATGAAAAAAAAAAACATTTTCATTTGGGTTTCGTTTGTATAAGTATAAAATCGTAGGTTAACATCACGGTTATATGAATTACGATACGATATATTATAAGCTTTACAAAGCTTATTATGCTCGAGTTTGATGAGAAAATCGTGAATGTGGTTTTGTAAATGTGTATTCCACTTAAAAAAAAAATCTCGAAATGGACCGTAAATTAGTATACTGGCAGGTATATATAAATTAAAATGATAATTCTATTGAAATTTATTCCGAACGCTCTGTACATTAAGCGCTTATATATGGAGCTTTTTGTATGCGCGAAATTTTTTTACCATCAATTATACGTGGGCACAGACAATTGCGTAGTTAGTTCACATTTTACGAATAAATTATACAAATTTAGTTAATTTTTTTTATAGTTTTTTAATTTATTTCTTTACCTACATATATACTAGATACGAATACAGCACAGAACAGGTGCATAGAACTATATAAATGTATATAGTTTCTTCGTAATTTGTAACTTTATAATTTTCATCGTTAATTTAGTTTTAACTTCTTTGCTAACATTTTTTTTTATTTAGTACTCTGTAGAGATGCACATAATTAGGTTTTTATACAAAAAAAAATTTCATGGCAAATTTTTCCTGATGAGTTAGTTTGTGTTAGTTTATATTTCCCTGGAATTTGTTTTATGCTAACGGTAAGCATATGCAATTTAATAAATGCGTCAATTTTAAAAGCTTAATTAGAAGCAACATGTAATTAAGGTTTATGTTTTGTAAAACTTATATTTTATGGCTTGTGAAATAACAAAGTGGAATTTTATTAATTTTGCTGGGAAAACATTTAGCTCGAATAGAAAAACTTTATCGTGATTATTTTACGATTCGAGATTTTCTTAGAAAATAATTTCGAAGGTTTGTTTACTTTTGATAACTGACACAGTATTAGTGGGTTTTTAATCCGAACAATAATCTCAGCTTTTATGGGTTAATCTGCATTTTCTGGGGTTTAACGTTTACATTTCGTGGCATACATTTTTAATGGACTAACCTTCGGCGGTGTTTTAAGCCCAGTTATTTTAAATATTTTGAAAATAATAGCGACACGAACTGTGTTCCCTGAACGGTAGAAATAAACTCCGGTACTCCTAGCTATCCATGTGAAAAAAACTGCTATTATAATTATGGCAGCAGTCATTAACAATCAACAATGCAACTTTTATAAATCTATAAAATACTTACATATATCACGTACCATAATAATTTACTGATTTACAGCCATTTCAAATTCTTTTGGCCAGTTGATTTTTGTTTTAATCTTCTTCTTGTAGCTGCCGCATGAAGATTAAATCGTCTGCAAAAATTAATGCTTTCGTTGAATATAATAGATATAATAGATGTATTAAAAATTAGCCTACCATAGGAATTGACCACAGAAATTGACACATCAGCTATCAAAAATGTCCACCTAAATTCAAGTTGAAGCCTGATAACTAATTTTAAAAGATAGAACAATCTTGCAGCTCTCTTTTCAATCCTGAAAGTCAATTTCGCTATTAGATCTGCCATCATTGCTGTAGCTGGTACGGTTTTATTGTTCTTGTAAGTCCTCTACGCTGGATACTGCATCTAAATTTGACTGTGTCATTGCTTCAGTTATATTGCCCGCTCGATCAGCTAATGTGACCAATGGCAAGTCATTCTCAAAAGCTGTGAAGGATTTTAGTCCCGTAGTATACCAATCCATGTAAATTGTTGTTAAATGTGGACTTTTTTGATTCCCATAAAATATGTTTCGTCTCTTAACATTAGATTGGCTAATGAATCATGATGCGTTGCATCTAACGGTGCAAGACCTTGTCTTACTACTAGGTTTTGATTATGTATAAAGGCTGCTGGGAAGGGAATGTTAAAAAAACTCGGAAGCAATAGTGTGAACACAGCGGTTTACCATCGAAAGTTGTGAATCATTTTGGCGAGAACTTGCTACTCTTGCACTGTTATAGTTGACATTAGACGGAATGCTTCTGGATGTGTTTGGTCCTACAGATCACTTCGGGGTCATCAATCTCGTGTGTTCTGTATTAAGGGAAAAACGTTGAATTTCTATAGTTTGTACTGAGGTTTGTCTTCAAAGTAAAAATAATAATAATGTAAAAAGTCGACTACTTCGTATGTCGTGTTCATTCGACCCACCGAGTATGTCCGTAATTGACATTTAATAAAAATGTCAACAGACCGCTATTTTCTATTGGCAACTATTAATATTTCTTCTGACTCAAACTTGATGTACACTACATTTACAAAAGTAACATATTACGAACAAATAATGTTTGACCTAAAACACTTCTTCCTTACTGCCAAAAGTGGTTTTTTGAACAAGATTTTTTTAACTCCATCAGGAAACGATGCTTCATTAATAATATGTTGAGCGTTACTTCGCAGTCCTCTCTTTTGTAATCCTATATTTGTATTCAGCATTTTTCTGGATGAATTGAATATTATGAAGGCTTTCTTTTTACTAATATTCATAGACTCTTTGAATTCTATATGATAGCCAGGTGATTAAATTAACTATTATCTCTTGTATTGGGCCACTACTTTAACCAAAATATCTACAAAGTCAATAATTTTGGTTTCATCACCTATTGGGTGTTTGAGCACGTCATCATTAATTATGTTCTACAGGAATGAGATAAACTAAGGCCATTACGAAACATCATCCCTAATACCTTTTTAAATTGTTAAGGAGACAGTTTTATTGATTTTACCAAAAATCCCATACTAAATGCGTCATGTTTTAAGAAACAACACAGAATTGCATTTTCATTTTTTTCTATTTACTTCCAGCAGTCATAATCTGCGTAATTATGTTAAACAAGTTAAAATGGCTTCAACCATAGAACAGAAACTAGAATGTAGTTCGGTCGAGTATCCAGATCTTACAACTGCCGCCTTTACTGTTTTCAAGATGACTCGCTTTAACAGGTTTCTAACAAGAATTTATATCTTCGTCGAGCACAGCGGTCTATAAGACGATGAATTTCTCTGTGGCATTTCAATTTATTGGTAATACCACCAATCTAACCGAACGATTGGTGCAGTGGTTAAAGCTGCGATATTTAGGGCGGGAGATACCGAAGGCACTGCGAGAGGCATTGCGAAGTATTAACACAGTCACTATTATCTCCAGATTTATAATTATATTAACCGGCCTGCTAGTGAATAACACTGATTCACTGTAATGTGCAGCCTTTTTTGCTTATGGTTACTTTACCATTCCTTAGGAAATAGTCCTCGATCTTCCTATCAATTCTCACAACTATAGTGTAATAACACAGTAATGCTTTATCTTCCTTGTCATCTATACATCTATACTTTAAGCAGTCATAGTCTGCGCGATTGTTTAATCAAGTTAATGTCATTAACTATTAGAACAAATGACATAATAAGGTTAAGCCAAGTTACCAGATGTTTGGTTAAGCCAAGTTACCAGATGTCAATTGCCTCTTTTAATCTTCACAATATAGCTTTGCTCTAATGTTTTTTATCTTTGCTGTATCTGATTGATAATCTGACCCAATTAATTCAGTTTCGTTCTACTAGGACGCTAGACTTGTAATATGTTTGAAATATTCTCGTTCTTCTATTCTTCAAAAGAATCATCAATTAACTTGCAATTTTTTTAAGTTCACACAATGGTCTGTCACTAATTTTTCGTAAACAATCGATGTTCTAATTTGGGCTAATAAAAATATTTAAAGGCTGTACAAGAAAAATGTTTAACAGAACTTTTATGTAAACCATTTACGTTAGATTTTTACCAACTCAAATCTCGCTTCAATAGAGCCCTACAATAACTATTTAAAATCGCTAGACATGAAATTATCAAACTACTTTTGTTGTGACCCTAGTTTAAAAAAAATTCTAATGACAAGGATCAACAAACCTTTCATATTACTCTTGATGTGCCCTGCGTATCCGTATAAAAGTTGCATATTGATCAATATACTTACTATTCAAGCACTTTTCTGGCTCCTTTTTCTTTAGTACATATTAGACCGTAAATAATCTTAAACAAGTACCTTTAAAAGACCACAATTGGGAGATAAAAGTCGAATTTTGCATGCCTCATCTCCATCTGGATTTATTAAACTAACGAAAGCAACTTGATTCCGTGGGTCAGCGTTATTTTACCGCAATAAAGAAGTAATGTTTCTGGTACATTAATAAATGGTTACGCCTCTTTTAGCAGTCCTCGATTTAGTGAGTCTTCATATAGAAAAAATAGATTTAATGGCTCTCGATCAATTTATTCGCACAGAAAGCTTTACGCCAGCTAACCATTTATCGTAGAGGCATTGTTGCATATATGCGCGTTGTGGTGTGATCGCTTTCATAATCTAAAAAACCGTGTTAGAAGTGGTCCCCTAGACAAACTATCATACGTGTTTTGGTACCTTGCGATGAGGAGTACCAATGATTGGTGTACCTAATATTAGCAGGTGGCCGTTCTAAATGTGCCGCTTACAGCTTCTAATTCACGTTAGATAAATTATTCAAGTACCAGAATATTGTTGTATTGCTGTGTTTACAGAGACAATCTGCAGTGTCGCAAAAATTTCGGTCGTTTGACGATCGACTGTGATTAACACATTATGTCGGTATTGAGCGTCCTTCACCAATCGATTTAAGTATCTTTTAATGTTTATCAAAAACAAGCTCAAAGGAGCGCAACAAGTGGTAATCTATTTTCGTCAGGTTTAGCTCTGCCAAAACCAACGTCCCAGTTAATATGCTGTACCTGAACCATTGCCTCGTCAAAAGAGTTTTAAATGTGGTTAACGTTATGATATGAGCAATTAAATGAATTGTGTCTATGTTGAGGCATATTATGAAAGATACCCAACCAATCTGAATTTTATTTTTACAACTAACTTTTTCCAAAAGACATTTTTATTGCCACATATGCCTTTTGGGTCGTGAACCTCTTTTTTCCATCACCGCCGGTACTTTTCCTTTCATTTTGACATTATTATTTCTTTTAGCAAAAAGCTCATCGATAAAAGCCTTTTTCAGTTTGGAAGATTTTCTCGATTTTTATTCATTTGTTTACTTTTATGTTCGATGTAAGTCGAGGCAATTGCACCGTAACTAGACTCTATTTTACTTTACTCATATTAGGTTCATTTTTGAGATACTGTACTTTTACTGAGCTGCCACTTCCAGAATAAAATCTTGTCCGTTAAATTCAATAATTTACGTTTTGTTTCTCGGTTGCGTTATGAAATTCACCATTGCCATGTATGCTCCGATTATTAAATTGTCTTGCACTTACTTTAAATATTTTGTTTAGTTTTTGGTCATAAATTCGACAGTTTCAAAATAATTCTAAAAATTCCTTCACCGAAGCAGTGATCTTTTTAAGTCAACTTTAACTAGTCCTCTTTGCAATATTAGATTCAATCCAATCGACCCAATACATTTTTAACTTTAAACTTCACTGCTACTGAATCTAGTTTCTAGGCAGTATGTATAGTATCATAATCGCTTACACGCACACAAAACAATTTATCTGAATACATTTATATGTAAATTATAACCTCAACACAAAACACATTACTGAGAGCTTTCTTCCTAATATATAAATCAAAATTTTTGAAAACTTTACGTATTTTTGTTTTTGTTGTTACAACTTTGTGTTTTTTATTTTACATATTTATGTAAAACAAAAAAAAATAAATCATTCCTCTTGTTTTTAGATACAAGACAAAATGATAAATTGTTTGTAGTTATAATCACACAAATCCACAAATTAAATTATATGAATATAAAAACAAATATGTTTGTTGCTGACTAAGCTTCAATATATATATATATATATTTTGTGCTTTCTAAAAACATAAAAACAAAATAAAAAAATGAGGGAAAATGAAAAGATGAACATTGAAAGGAAAAAAGGGTGACAGTTTTATAGTTTTTTATTTAAAGAATACTGTTTTATTATCATTATAATTTTGGTTTTTATTAAATCCTGTATAAAAGAATATATTACGACCCTAATTATTTACATAAGCTGAATACATACATTTATATTTGATATATAATATATATATATATATATATATATATATATATATATATATATATATATATATATATATATATATATATATATATATATATATATATATATTATTTTTTACAAAGTTGCTTTCTCTCCAAATATTCCAATATTCCAACAAGCACATGTGTAAAATTCCATCCTAGTCGGAACAATTTGAGAAGTTGCTTATTGCGGAAAAGATTAAAATTATTTATATCGCCTAAAATTTTGTTTCTCAAATCACAAACGAGTGGGCCAACATTTTTCGTGAGTTTTTACAAGTTTACGGTTAATGTTGCCATTTCGAGGAGTTTTTTTTACTATTTCATCTTTGCTTCCCTCCGTAAAATCTTGGATGGACAGAATCCAGTAAAATTGTGAAATACTGATGTGAAAGATGGCTAAATATCTTGGGATGTTTAGTTCAGTATGCACATTGAATTCGTATAGAAGGAGCTTTGATACTGACCTCTGCCATTTGCCAAGCAACGTAAGACGAAACTTCTCGACTATTCTCATCGAATGTTTCATTTTAATAACTTTTAAACCATATTCGTTAATTTGAAAAGGCTAAGTTTTTTGCATAAACATTTTTTGTGGAAATGTGTTAATATTTTAAGCATTATTTTACAATTAAATCTTTTCCGAATTTCAGGAATTCAGAATAATTGGTTTCCGTTTGAATAGGTGGTATGCACTAATTCACAAATTAGTAGTAAAATTCAAGTTAAGTTCTTTGTAAATTTTTTTTGCTTTAACGAAAAATTCTTTTATTTCAACATTTTTGGATTGTGTAATTCAATATAATTTGTAATTATTTTATTTATACATCATAGTAACATTTATAAAATGTAATCGTCTATTTTTTCATTTTCGACTTTTAAGTGGAATTTTATATGGGAGCGCCCCGAAATCTTGCTTTACAAAATATTTCATTTTTTAAAAGACAAAAAACAGTAAGTACAAAATTTTGCAAATACATTGTTTTGACGTTTTAGTATCTTTTAGATTTAGCATATATCTGCTTAATTACAAATTACAATTAGTTATTTTTGAGAGGCGTTCTCAGGTTTTCATCTTATCAATTTGTGCCTTTCCTATAATAACTTCCTTCACTAAATTTTTGAATAATTTGATATACTCGCAACAAGCGCCCTAAGCTGATGCCACTCTTTGACACTTTTTTGGGCACGTGCGAAGATTTTTGAACCCATATCGGCATCTGCAATAGACTAGAGTTGTGGACTTTATCTGGATTTACTATTATCTCCTCCAATATATTTTTTTGCGAACTAACGTACAACGTTTTACTCCGATATTGGCAAAAGACTTATACAAATTATTAAAATATGCAGGTACTTCATTGAGAAGAAGAAAACCAAGTTTTAAAGCATTCTAATTTAAATTGAAAAATCATCAGAACTTGCGTGTTTAGCCACAAACCGTTGCTTATGTACCCTTTAAAATAGGCAATCTTTAAAATTTGCTACGGAGAAAAAAGTTGAATCTGACGAAACAATTGATTTTTGATATCAGTTATACTCCTTTTACGATTTAAATTTCTGAATTGTAAAGTGTTGCCGCACAACGAATGAAACTACGTCAAAAGTTCCATCCATGATCCAGCAACTCGATTGCGCTAGTAATGCTAACGATAAAACCGTTCCCGCATTAATAAAAAATTTTCACCGTCAAACAATTCATCACAAAGGATAACTAATTTCCATTCCATATATTTAAGGTTTTCTATAAGATATTTTAGAGCCTGCAGTTGTCCGGTTCTTTTATTTTATTACTTCGAGTTCATTGAATTTTTATTCTTTGTGCTTTTCTCGATAGTAAATTTTTTGTGCAATTGGAAATTCTATCTCTAATTATAATTCTATCTCTTTCTAATTTTATCTCCAATTATTAGCATCGAAATTTTGAGCTTGAGCTTTGATATAACTGTTGGTATAGTGCACATTGGTTTATCAAAAGCAAAAGGGATCGTAGGAATGATTAACTGAAAGTTTAAAAATTCCCTGTGCTTGCCATTAATTTTGAGGGTAACTAATCGTCTTTTGTTTGCTGCAAATCCAATTATATGTTTTATTTTGTTACTATTTAATTTGTCCATGCACAATTGATCATTGCTTTTGTTCGAGAGAACACCGAAATTTGCATATATGCCTAAAAGCAATAACTTATGTTATTACATTATTTTATGGGTGTGCAAAATCTATAAGCCGAATAATTTTATATTTCACTAAAGAATAGCTGCAGATATTTATATATTGTGCAGATGGGACTTGTTAAATTGAGACTGTGGCCATTCTTTATTTGCCTGAAAACGACTTAAAGATGGACGTCTATAAGTTAACAAGAAATGAGAGATTAAAAAAATATGATACGTATTAAACAAAGATTAGTGATGACAATAATCCTGGCACAAATCCTGTTGATACTAAACGCTCTTGATAATGATCATGTGACACCATTCACGAATTGTATAAGCTCGAACTGTCATATTACAATATGTTACAGCATCGATGTTTTCTTGCATTTCATCTTAAATTTGACAAGCATCACGTAGCTTATATGTAAGTAAAGGTAGTACTATAGAAGCCAAATGTGAGTCGATTAAAACCCCTTTGTTAAACTTACTTTAAAAACTATAGACAGTTGTTCTGAAACAATTATCCATAAGTCTAAGCAACGTCCAGCAAATTTCATTACCAAGGCTTGAGAATTCCGTTGGAATGAAACCATTCTACAAAACGGTATCAAAGAACAAATTGGATAAATGGCACTAGATCCTCTAACATTTCTTCCTCTTCAGTGTTTCGCCTAACGAAATATTGCATGGGTTCTGTGGGACAATGTAAGTTATGCGTGAAAATTTTCTCATTCGAAGGAATATTTAGTACTATAATACCATGAAAGCGCGTCAATACCTATCCTATTTCAAGTTGTATGTTTATTACGCTTGAGTTAAGCTTTTCACTTGTGTACGGCTTGAGCTTAAAAATTTGGAACTAATTGTTTTTCTACATCTAGCTTTTACTTTCCAAGACCTTCAAAGGCATTTGATCGTTTAGGACACTGTGGTTGCATTTCATGATGCTGCTAGGACTGTTATACCGCTAGTTGTTTGGTAATTTGGTTCATAACTTTTTATGAGTACAAGTCAAAATGTTCCCAACTATAGAAGACAGTGAGTTGTTCAATTACACATTAACCGAAAACCTCCAAACGTTAACCGTTCTGAAATCACCAAACAAACAAAATAAACTGCAAATTGTATTTAAATTTGAAACAACAACCAATGTATGATCTATGATCTCGTGAATATTATAAATTGGCAACTGTTAATAGTAAAGGAGTAACTAAAAACTACAAAATAAATTTATTTATCATTACATAACACTACCCTTCTCTACTTTTTCCAGACTTTGATTATAAATTCAGTATGCCATTTGATATCTCTTCAAATTTGATAGTCGCAATTGAAATAAAATATATTCATAAGTAATGTGTTGGATGGAATATTAAGAAATGTTTTGGTGAAATCTAAAAGCTGGTCCCTCTTTACACCATTGCTTATCTAATATTTTTTAGGATGAGCAGAAGATCCATTGTCATTTACCGTAAATATCAATGTTAATTTTATTTGGCTAGGTTTACAAATGTATATGCTTAATTATAGCCACCTATAAAAAATAATTATTGACTTTATCAACTGAATAATCGCTCAAAATACACTTTGTGTGTTGTGGTTTAAAAATTGGTAAAGGAAGCTTACGCTGATAGGCAATTTAATAAAACAAAAGTGGTCAAATAGAACTGAAACAAAGTAGTCTGTAACACCCATAAACAATTATTTTCGAATAATAATAGTCGAATCAGACCCTATCATGTTTAAAACTAATTTAGAAGCAAATGTTCCTTGAATATGTCTACAAAATGCGATACTCCAACACAATCATAACATTCCAAAAAAAAAAAATTATATTCTTGTCTTTCACCCAACAAAGTACAGCAAAATTTAATTCATCTGATAAACAAAAAAAAAAAAATCGCAAGCGATTGCATTATAATTTTAGAGCGGCACACAAAAACAACAAAAAAATTGTGTAAAATATTAAAGAGCTTTTCGTTTTTATTACTTTATTTCATTTTTTTTTTGTTTTGTGTGTGCCAGAGAAAGAAATTACTACATCACCAGTAAAATAAAAAATTGAATCGGCAAAAAATTATCTTAAATTTCCAAAGTATAGCTATATTCTCGTTGAGTTTTTTTTTTTTCAATTTTTAATCCAAATTTTTATATTCAAAATTCGTTATTTTTATTTTTGTGAGGAAAAAATAATTATTAATGTTAAGGAACAAAAAAAAATTTTTTTCATCAAAAAATTGTATTAAAATTTTATATAAAATGATAAATCCGCACACAGCATCACAGGAAAAAAAACACTGTATTCGTTGTGAAAATTTTTTTGGGGAAAATAACAAAAAAAAAAACATAAAAAGAATAAAAAGAATAAAAAAACGAAGAAAATATCTGTATAAAGCAGCGAACAACATTGAGCTAAACGAATATTCCCTTTTGTAATTTTAATATTAAAATAATCGAGTGATAAAAGTTAACAAAATATATTTATTTATCTATTTATTTTTGTACAGAAATTTTCTTTTTGAACTGCAAAAAATAAAAAAAAAGAAAATTTAATTATGAAGTTTCTCTTAATTTTATATATATATATATATATATATATATATATATATATATATATATATATATATATATATATATATATTTATATAAATATATATATATATATATATATATATATATATATATATATATATATATATATATATATATATATATTTATATATATATATATATATATATATATATATATATATATATATATATATATATATATATATATATATAATTATATTTATATATATATAAATATTTATATAGTGAAACTGGCCAAAGCTGGAATCACACGGGACCAAGCCAAATTTTCAGCTCTGGGAAGTTTTCCAGCTGTTCCAGTGGAACTTCCAATGTTAAAGCGTGTGCGTTTTAATTATATTAACAAGTCCATCATTAATTTTGCTTCAAAATCTTAAATAAGTGAAATTGACAACTAATTGATTGATTGTTTAGGCTTTGAAATTGTGGGTTTTGAAATGACTAGCAATTTAATTTCTAATGCCAACTTTAATAATTTTGGGTCATTTTTATTCACTAATCGCTAAACCTCTTTGAGGTGCTCTAAATAGCAACACATCTACTTAGTTGGTATATCATTGCTTATCTCATTGGTTTGATCAAAATTTGATCATTTTTAGATAATCTTATCACCAAGAGGCACATAGTTGAAAGCTAAATAGTCCAACGCCCAATTGAAATGATCCTTATAAATCGCAATTATCATGTTTAGCAACTCCGTTTTATGAACTGTCTCCATTGTTTGTGTCGGAAATATAGAAGTTTGCCCATGAAAAGCAGAACTGTCGAAAACATTTCGTTATGGTATCCGGCTTCGTATTTCTCTACCGAAGTTTAGATAAAATAAATAGCATCCAATATATTTAATAGTTTAGATACAAGTCAGACGCCTTTGTTTCAATATCTATAACATCTTCTGATAAAAGCTTCCGATAGTGAAACATAACGTGGGCGATAATTAGATATGTTGGAAAAATGCAGTAGTATTTGTTGAAAATTATTTAACTTTACGTTAGAATAATTATTATTTAGATGCATAGTATAAGAATGAGAGGGTATGCCTACCAGCATTAGCTGTCATTTCATTATTTTATTCTGGATTTCTCAAGTTGTATTCATACTATTTCATGTTTTTCGGATCAAAAACTCATGCTTCGCGTTCCAGATTTTACAAGTTTCCAGCTATAGACCAAGTTCAATTCAGTGTAAAATTAATTTTGCGAATAAATTTTCCGTCAAAACAAGTTTCCGGTATTTCCAAATTCCACCTTTGGCAAGTTTCACTGTAGGGTGAGCTTTAAAAAAGCCAGGCTCGATAACGGTGCTAGATAGGAGATAATTACTGCAAACAAATTTTAAGATTAAAGGGGATTTCTAGTGACCTTGAAACTCATTAGTTTCGGAGCAATAGGCCAAAGTTAAATTTTTTTAATTCGAACTTATATTTCCGAGAGATTTTTTATATTGTGCAAATAAAAGTAAACACTTTTTGCTTATCTAAAATTTTTGTAAAGTTTATGATAAAATCAATAGTTCTTTGATTTATTATGCAATTATTTATTTTCTACAGTGTTAAGTGGATATGAAGCCGCTTTCACAGAAAAATTCTGCAGAATTCTTCAGTAATATTTCTTCGGCAAAACATGACGGAATTAAATATTGTTTATCTTTTTTAGTAAATTCCGAAAGTTTATACCAACCTAAAATTGAATTTTATTATTTATTACTAAAAAATTACTAAAAAAGGTAAACAAAATTTAATTCCGTCATGTTTTGCCGAAGAAATATTACTGAAGAATTCTGCAGAATTTTTCTGTGAAAGCGGCTTGAAACTTAGTGGTCTTAGCTAACTTTTGCAATGTTTAATAAGAAATAAGAAAAAATAAATAAAATTTTGTTTCATACAAATGTTTATTAATTTAATAAATGTTCAAAATATCCGCCATTTGACTCTTACAAAAGCTGCTTCTAATTCAGCTTGTGACATATAATTTCTAAAAATATCTTTAATTCTTTTTCTCATATTTTTTGAAGTCGTGTTTCGATTAAAATTGGTAAGTCTTTCACTTCCCCCCATAAATAAAAATCCATACATGTTAAATCGTGAAAAATAACGCCATTTCTTCAAATCCATTTATTCGGAAACATTAAATTTAATTGTTGTTATGTGAAACTGTACCAAAATGGAGAGGAGCACTATTCAACTGAAGCCACATTTGCTGTTTTTCTCGCAGTGAAATGTCTCCCAATAAATTGGGAAAATCTTCTACTAAATCACATTTTTGTGTCGTTAGTGTTCCATAAACAAAAAAAAAAGTATGGCGACGTCGACGATCTGGATTTCGTGAAGCATATAATCTATTCGCTACCTGTTCATTTTGTCGATACTCCCGTAAATCATCATCATCTCGAAAGCTTCCTCGTTATTGTACAATATAACGAAAAAAAATGTTTTACACAGATAATTATAATCTTATCACAATTAAATCTCAAGACTTATAAAGGCAATTATTTTTTATTGTCATAAAGTAATAAATAAACAATTGCTTAATAAATCAAAGAACTATTGATTTTATATAAACTTATTTGTTGTTGCAATGTAACACTGCGAAAATTCGTTTGCTTTAGTGACTATCAATATTAGCTCATATCTTTTAAATCATAAACTTTACAAAAATTTTAGATAAGCAAAAAGTGTTTATTTTTATTTGCTCAATATAAAAAATCTCTCAGAAGAATAAGTTCGAATTAAAAACATTTAACTTTGGCCTATTTCTCCGAAACTAATGAGTTTCAAGGTCACCACTAGAAGTCCCCTTCAATCCTTAACAAATTTTATGTTAACTGATTTTGTCCTATCTATTGCACCGTTTTCGAGATAAAAGCCTGGCATTTTTTAAAAAACTCACCCTATATATATATATATATATATATATATATATATATATATATATATATATATATATATATATATATCTTTAAATTATTATTTTTATTTATAAAATGAACTTTTGTTGTTGTATTATTTATTGTTATTCTGGCTTTGAAGTTTATGTGTGTGTGTGTCGTCTTTTTTCTTTAAGAAATGAGACTGAAAATGTCTTTCCTTTTTCATGTTCGTTTTTTTTTATTTTGTTCTTCGTATTTTTAATATTTTCTTTATTTTTTGTGAAAGTAAAAGTTTAACCAAACAATGGCCCAATTTTGTGTGTTTGAATAATAAGAACACAAAAACCATAATAAAGTTAAAAAAAAAAATGTTAGAATAGAAAATGTGAATTTTTATAAATAACCTTGTTGTCATTCATAAAAATTAGATAATTGAAATTAAAATTGACTTTATCTCGTGTTTACTTTGTGTATACTTAAGGTAAACATAACAAAAAAAAAAAAAAATTAAATTGGTAAAGTAAAGTAATGTTTACCAATGTGTTTGATTGAATTAAATTATTATCGGATTCGTTAGGGAAAAAAATGTTTGTATTCCACACATACACACACACACTCTGTACTCTTTACACACACACACACACACACTCATAAAGGGTTTAATTATACATATGTTAGCAAGCACACACATAAATATACGCCGCACACCAGTGTTTAATATCAAATTTATTTTTAGCACGTGTATAACCCCAGTGTATATCGTGCTTAATTTTAGGTAGAGAACCAGAAAAAGCACGATTTTTTCAAATTAAAAATTGTTGTACTTAGATACACATATAAACATACATTTAATTCAAACCACTCATAATTTGAAACATTTCAATTTGGAATTACAAAAAAATAAAAACGAAAACGATATTCGTACCGATCTCACCACATGGTAATGCGTGAAATGTAAAAACTAAAATATAAATACTATGTGTAGAAAATCACAAGTTTTACCTCCTCAGAGTTCAATAATTAATTTTTTCAATTTTGTTTCGCTCTAAGTCTTTCATCTGATCTTTCATCTGACCCATTACAAACCCATAGACAGCCACTTAAAATCAATTTTCAATTGTTTAGTCATATTTTTTGATTTCGTATAAGATTTGCTTAACTTTGTCTTCGTAAATAGATAGATTGATGACGCATGCGCGATCTTGAACATGCCATTAATGTTTCGACTGGCTTAACTGTTACAAGCGGAATATTGTACTCAAAGATGTTTAATTGTGTAGTTATGATCAAAACAAAGGAACTATAGAAGATGTGAGAAAATACCGAGCAATTGGCGCAGCAGTTAAAGCTGCGATGTTTGGTTTGGGAGTTACCGGGTTCGAACCCCAACGGAGACGGGTTGAAAAGGGGATTTTTCATCATTTGAATTCGATCGGTGATGACGATGATTACAACTATGATCCTCTGTTGGAATGCGAAATCGATGGCTGGCTGGCACAATGCAATGTGCAGATAGTGAGCCTTCGGCCCCAGATAAAAAAATGCAGGATTCAAAAACAAGAAAAAAAAGATGTGAGAAATTGTATCTATTCAGTTACATTTTTTATATGGGTTTTGTGTATTTTTTGCCCGAGGTTATTATAACTGTAATTTGGTTGTTTTTTTCTACTACTTTTATAATCTTTGCTCTGTCCTTTTTCTTGAATTTATTTTACAGCCACGAATATCGTGTTCCAGACCTCATATGTTTTGGTCCTCTTTTCTCTTTAGATTTTTCATGTGCAGGTTGAGTTATCAAGCATCCCTATAAAATTAAGTAGACCTTGATAATTTACGCGGTTGGGTCTTGCAATGAATAGATCACTGGATTTTATTTTAGTGACTAAATAGTTGTTGTATCTATCTACAGCAATATGAACTAGGTCGGCAATATGAACTAGAGAGATCCTTCTATTGATTTATTAGATATCTTGTGATCTCAATAATTGTTTCGACAGTGCCATTTACCACCCTTTATTGAGGAGGTGTAAAATAGAAGTATTTTTCTAGTATAGATATACACGTGATTAATATTTTCTTCTTTATATTGATTATAGCCATGTAAATGATCTCTGATGGATATTTCAGGATTGGTGTTTGTTGTAATTCAACTTTGTCAGGTCGTATTTTTTCGTATGACAAGTTTCGTAATTCTTTGTATTGCTTTATCAGGCTCGCCATTTGCGGGAAATACTATTTTTCCAAAATCTGCTCGTTATTTTCCTGACAGTTTCTACGCGCTCTTTTAATCTCTGTCTTGTACAATCTTTTGTGTTGATCGAATTTTATATCCGCTAAGATGCTCCAGGAATACTTCTTGTAGCTTTTGGATGCGTCCTTTCGAAATTTTTATTCCATTGATAGTCGTTGAGCTAAACCTTTTCTTAGGACTTATATCAGTATTTTTATTTATCTCTTAGGAAGATAAAATACCTCAAGTACTTATTTTCTGTGATGATGATTTGAATTCTGAATACGTTTATGGGTGCCTCACAGTATGGTACTATTAAGTTATTACTGTCTTGTTTACGCTACGAATCGCCCCTTCTGTTTATAGCATATGTTGTTTCTAATTCCAGCCGTAATAAGGCATCATTGGTAGTGCAAACTGGAATTGATTGATTGATGAAAAATTTTATTCCTTCAGTCGTGAATTCCATATCGTTTCCATGTCCATTGAATGTAATAGGTCTCACTTTGCCGAGATCGCTTTGTGATGATACTGGACCTATTGCAACATCTAAAGTTTCGGTTGTTAGAATAAATGGCTTCTCAACGTGAAAGAAGATAAATATTTTTTTCGATGACAATAAGTCGTTAAGTTGTTGAAATTCATAGATCTGTTTATCTGAAAGGTTAGTTTTTTTTGGAGTGTTCGCTTTGATTTGCGCATTTTCAACACTGCTAAGTGGTTTGGCTAATTTGGCAAAGTCCTATATGAAGCCTGTATCACGGTAATAAATCAAGACTAATTTTAAAACTTTTTTGACTGGTCCTAAACTATTTCGATTTAATGTTTGTACTTTCAAAAATCTAGATTAACAAACTCAGACGTTTAAAAAATCTCAATATAATGTTTAAAAATCATGCTCAAAAAATAAAAAGTCAGTAATTTCATGATCTGATCATTTAGGTTAGGTATTGGTTTTTATGGAACAGCTCTATCATTCCACAACCACCATTGAATTTGGTGTGTTGACTAACTGACAAAAACACAATAAATATAAACATTGTTTGCAATGAAAGAAACGAAATTTGCTTCGTTTCATTGGGCGCTTTCAGTTTCGCCAACTGTTGGCAACATGTTAAGTCAAATCAACATGTTGAGTACTGAATACAACCGTTATATTCGATAAAACTGTTGAGTTAAATGTCATTTTTTCCATCGGAGTTTGTATATTGATACATTACGTAGCGAACATTTATATAGTGATGAAAATTGGCTCATTTTATGTTGGCAACATGTATAATGAAATATGATACCGATAGGTAGCGGTATCTATGATGGCGGATCTGAAAGCACCCATTGTAGTTCGGTTTCGATCATATGTGAATTAAATTTGATGTATAAATTAAAAACTTTGCTCCCTCATCAGGCTGCAGCGACAAACTACAATCGTCATTTTTTTATTTTTATACCAAAAAGTAGTTAATTGGTTAATATTTACATAAATTTTCTTAGTTAAGATTTTTAGCCTAAACTAAAAATAATAAGTAAGTTTCTTTAAATACATATTTACTGCGTGTCTATTGAATATGCCTCCGTCTTGATCTTATTAACGTTAAATGAAAACTGATGATCATTGGTGTTAGCATAGTATTCATCTATGATTGTGTTTCCTTGTATAGGATGCCGCTTAGTTGATATTTTAAAGTCCTAAAATCTCTTTTATCAGCGTAGTGAAGGGACAGGCATTTTTATGGATGAACAATCATTGCGAATATGTTATCTAATGTTAAGGCTGCGTCGGCGCTCCCTCGATTTTTTTGCTTTATGTTCTGTAATATTGAGCGGCATTATGGCTTGATTTTACGATCGCTTAGTCGCTTAAAATGTTTTCTACTTTGGTAATCCATTATATGTATTGTGTTGAATTCTCATCGATTGTTTGTAGTTCTTTACATAATCCGGGAGCTTGTTGATATAGGTTAGATTGCGTTCTGTTTTTGGCGCTGCTAGTGCTTATATTTTTGGGATAATTGCGCGCTTTTGAGCTTAGATATGCGCTGTTCTAGTCGCTTTGTGATAGTGTTTTGTTTTATTTGGTCCACTATAGCGTTTCGAGAGTTATCGCCATTTTATTTTACTTTTTTATCTTAATAAAGGATTTTAACATTCCATATTGCCGTGGCGTAAGACTTTCAGGGAATTGTCACTGGGCAATATTTTTAACGGTCAATTTTTTTACCGTGTTTTATTTTTGTATTAAAAAAAGTTAAAATCATTTTTATTTTAAAATTTTCAAGTTGCATACGATTCAAATCAACAAGTCATTTATGATTCATTAACGTACACTTTAACCATTAAAATTTAAAACCATTAAAACTTTAAACACTGCACAAAGCACTTTATAAGATTTGTCCTAAAAAAACTGTGTATCGAATAAAAAAAAAATATTTCGAGGAATATTGCCCCACATCGACCTGTTATTCATTCCAAATTCCAAAAATATTGGATTGTATTTTTATTTATGACATATATACATTTTTTTCATGTATAAGTATGGTGGTTCTTCGGCATGAAGCAAAGAAATCATTTCGTTATGAAACTATAAAAAATTCAAGAAACTTACAACAACAAAAGTAATATACATAATTTTACTGGTTATTTCGTTTTTCTTGTCTAATTCTGTTTTTCTTGTAGAATTTTTTTTTTATTTTTTATTTTTTGTATATACATTTTCACTCACAATTTGACATTTAAAAGAAAAATATATAGGAAAATAGCGAGATAGAAACAAAAAATAAAAATGGAAAAATAAATAAATAAAATTTATGAATTTTCTTTTTTTATTTTATTTTATTTTATTTTATTTTATTTTGGCTGTAGTTGATGGGTTTGTTGTTGTTTGTGTATCAGGGTGTACAACTACAGCAGTGTAGATATTATTTCCTTTTATTTTTTTACTATTACTATTTTGTAGTATATATGTTGTTGTTTGATATTGATTGTTATTGTTATTTATAAAATATTTTTTACAATAATGCTTCTAATATTATTTCTTTTCGTACATGGTATATATCTATAATATATAATATTTTCGGTTTTGACTCATGCAATCCTTATCACAAAACAAGATAAAAAAAAATGTTGATATGTTTAATATAATAAGACGACGTACTGTAGAGTAGTGTACGGGAATATATAATTTATCTATTTAGATATTGGCTAAATATATCCAAGATTTTATTTTTCCCAACTTTGATTAAATTTATTTACTGTACATAATGATGCATTAGATAAACAATAAAAAATATGGTAAAATAACATAATTTTAATGATCGATCTGTTTTTCGCCATTGAAGGCAATATGGAAATGGATTGAAAAACAAAGTGAAAAACTTATGGAATTTTTATATTAAAAAAAAATTTAACATGTTCATTTTTAGCTAAATGCAAATAAAATTTATATGTATATGTGGAAAAGTAATCGATTAGGGGTTTTGATAAACAAATTTTTATGGCGCCTTTATATAGTTGTATAAAATTTTTGTAGGTTATGTTATGATGTTGTTTGTTTGCCCACAAACCTTTTGAACATCTAATTCTAACTAACCAGCTGTAAAGTTTGACTTTAGAGGTGAAACACTTAGTTTTAAAATGGGTATTTTGAATCCAACAACATTAATTTTATCTTCTAATATTCTAGGGTTGCGAAATACCGAAACAAAATGAATACCGATATTTCGGTATTGTTCCGTTTAAATACCGAGATACTGGTATTTCTATATTCATCATATTGAAGATTATCAGGAAACTATATGCTTGATAATTCCGTTTAGTTTTACTACCCTAGTACGCATTGATTTACACGGTCTCCATTCACTGATTGACAATGTTTCCTCCAACAAGTTAGATTCTGGCCGTTCTGATCGAGTAGTTGAAAAACCACCCGTTGTATTATTACTGCCTGCAGAACGTCACGGAAAGTCGGATTACCCGAGGTTAGTTGGGATCAAAGAAACACACTGTTTGAGGAAAACGCAGAGAAACAGTGCTTCTTCATGGGATTTTGAGTACTCATTCATGCATTCACCAACCTCAATGATCACAAGAATCCAGCCAAAGTTTGTGGTTATTTTTCAGTTGGGTTGCAGTCACTTTTTAACAGCTATTCAGCCAGTTTTTCATTACCAACAGAAAGAGGAAAAGACTTTTATCAACAATTACAATATTAAGCTGTTGAAGTGCTAGATAGACATTCGCAATGTACATTGCCAAGTACACTGTTCAAAGAACGATTAAACGTTGATGAAAAGCCAATTGAAAGATTTTACAAGGTGTCATCAATACCCAGCAAATTTTTTCAGACAGATTTTGACTGAAGCATTCTTTTCGTCGCTATGTCTTTATTGAAAAGCACAAGCCAGAACAATGCCACAAAGTACTCTGCTTTGTTTTGACTCGGTTAGTCTCCACTAAAATTAAAACTAGAAGGCAAATTGTTGTCGTTCGAGTGCTATTCTTTAGAGTATAGTTTATGACTTCAAGAAGCAGTTCTATTGTTTCTTGCCTAATATTTACCATTCTGCGATGAAAATGAACTATATTGGCAAATTGCAAGAAGGTATAGGTTAAGGAAGAATTATTGGCCTGAAAAGATCAGCTCAATGTTTCAATCCTACATATGACAACTCACCGGACACGATACCGACTGCTCGAAAATGCGACTAATTGTATGCTAGCACTTTTATCTAGCTTCATTTAGCTACCGATCCTTTATCTACTATTACAACGACGATAAATCACAATGACAATCCTCATCCTACAGAGCATCGAGAAGCAGTTAGCCAGATAACTATATTATTGCATTACTTGCAATACTAAAATTGGCAATAGATTCACTATAAACTCAACCAAAGATCTGTAACAAGAGATAACAGGATTCGATGAAGGTAGGTGTGCCTACTACAATATTGCAGCTTAACTGATTACTGGCTGCACTCTATTCTCAACATGGTCAAATTGCCAGTTAAACGCAATGGAAAGGTGCTGAGCCTACCAAATGTCACTGGACCGTACTTGCAGTATTTACGATGTTATTTTAAGGAGCTATTGGCTGCTTTCCAGAATCCTCAGAAATATAGAGAATATGGTGGTTTACAATTTCATTCGAGCCACGCGTTTTTCTTTAGGCAGTTGTGTTCGGCTCCCACAAAATATATTGACGATCAAATATAGTTCACGATTATTCGAAACTTATACTGAGATGAGTCCAGTGGATATTCGGATCCTGTGTTAGTAAACAAAAGTGAATAAATGCGAAGACTCGTACTTTGAGTAAGCTTGCCATTAGTTGGTGTTTTGTTAAAGCGTTGAATCGACGATACGTGTCTTGTATTCTGCGATCTGCGAGAAAATGTTACTTCTTTCGTTCATGATCCAATAATTGTTTTAAGGATGTTAAAGAGTTAAATTAGTTCCCTCATGGACGAGGGAACTAATTTAACTCTTTTACATCCTTAAAGGATCTTATTTATGTTTTTTCAATTAGGAGCTTTGTAAATTTTTAATTTGTTCGTAATCAGCTTATGTTGCTGGATTCATTTAGTTATTTAGAAATTGATAAAATTGACACCAAGACATGAAAATTTATATATTGTCTATTTATCACGAAATTATCGGAATTGAAAATTATATTTTTAAAATTGAACTTCGGAATTTTTGAATTTTACTCTCATTTCGCATCTAATTTAGAAATCTAACTTTTGCTATCCAAAATGGAAAAGTTTTCTAATTCGAAATTTGTAATGAAATTTTCGGAGTTCGAAATTATATTAAAAAAAAAAAAAGTCGAAATTATTTTTATGCATGTATATCTCTATAATTAAGAATTTTTTTTAAAAGTTTCTAAATTACATTTATGAAAATGATTTTTGTAATTAATGAACTTCGCATTCGACATTTCTAATTCAGAAGCTCAGATACTCAGATTATATTAAGGATGATGAATTTCGGAGTTCTTGAACTTTACAAATGTCATCTCTAATTCGACATTGCTTTGATATTGTTGGTGTTCAAAATTGTTATTTTAATTTCATATATGTAATTTTAAATACGGAATTTGCCATGTTACTTTCGGAATATGAGTTACAATTTTTTTTAAATTTTACAAATGGCAACTCTAGTTTGAAAGTTTAAAAATTTGTTTGATATCAAAATTACATTTTGTACAATTTATCATTATATTTCGGAATTTGCTTTAAATTTTTTGTAGCCCCAAATTGTATTTTTGATAACGGCTTTTAGTATTTTAAATTTCCCATATGTAATTTTTAATTTAGGATTTGCCATGTAATTTTCATAATTCATGAGAACTGAATTTTGGTATTTTTTGCATTCTTTTATTCGGAATTTGAAAATATTTTTATGAGAATGAGTTAAAAAATCTGTAGTAGTTTAGGAATTTCAAATGTTGAAGAAAAATTTTGTAAATGTTAAATCTTAGACATGTCATCTCTAATACGACCCACGAATTTAGTTCAAAAATTGTTGGGATTCGAAATTATATTTATGTCATTTCTAGTTTGAAATTTGCTTCCAATTAGAAAAGGCTTCCATTAAGAGTTAGAGTTCATATATAAGGGATATTTGATTTTTTAAAAACTTATTTCCAGTTCTTTAATTTTAAATAAGCCATTTCTTTTGTTCTAAAACTAATTTTAGAGTGCCTGAATTTTGCATACACCATTTTTAATTAAGAATTTGCTTTAAAAAATTCCAGAATTAAAAATTATATTTATGAGAACAAATTTTAGAATAATTAAATTGCAAATGTGTCATTTCTTATTCGGAATAAGCCAGAAAATTTTCGTTTATGCCATCTATTTTGATAAGCAGCAAATCTATTTTGTATAAATAGATGTTCTTTAAATTCATTCTCATTAAAATAGGTTCAAATTCCGAAAGTTACATGAAAAAATTCCTTATTAGAATTTACCATACAGTTTTCGGAGTTCGAAATTATGTTAGTGAGAATGATCTAGTTCAAAAGTTGCTTTAAGCTTTTCGGGATTTGAAATTTTATTTATAAGTTCGAATTTTAAAATTTTATAATTTCACATATGTCATATCTAGTCTTCTCTAGTTTTGTTAAAAAATTGGAATTGGAAATTATAAAATTATATTTATAAGAAGTCTTGAATTTCGCATATGGCATCTTTAATTCAGAATTCAGCGATGTAATATCAATTTCACATTCACCTCTAATTTAGAAATTCATAAACTGAATTTTAGAATTTAGAACTTTAATTTTACTTAACGTCCTACTTTATGCCTTGACGAGCCCAATCTAGGACGCCCTTGCTTAATTACTCATTAGAGTGTTTCCAAATAATAGTTTGCAATCTAATAAAAATTAATTGAGCAAGAAGTATAAAATAGTTGATCAGATCATATCAAATTTTTGGTATGTTCCAAATTTTAATAAGCCAATTATTTTTATCTGTTAAAAAGTCGTCTTTTTAAAGGCCTTCGAATCCAATTTTTCCAAATCTGTAGGAAATATCCTTTGTACGCTCTATTTTAAAATCCGGTAAACGAAGAAATATTAACAACTATTGCCGGATTACTATACTTCCTATAAAAACCCTAAATTATTTTAATTAATTGTTCATCGATTTTTGTTCTTGCACGTAAAACTGCAACCCACAAATTACTGAAAGCAATTACAACGATTTCCAATTTGGGCAAATTTAACCTTTGATGAAATATAACAATTCGTTCCATTATCGATCAGTCTTCGTTCAACCGATGTCTAGTGCACATCGTAGAATATTTTATTTTATCATTAAATCGTGAGTGCTTGTTTGTGTGTGCTTCGAGTCTCGTGTTTTGTTTTTTTATGCTTTGTTTTGTTTAATTTTAAAAAGTGTAAAGTAAGTGAAAATCTTGTTTCTAGTTAGTTTCAAAAGATAGTGATAGTGTTCGTTAAACTTTAAAATAAAAAAAATGTGCAAAACTTGTTGCGCAACATTAATGAACATTGTAATGCGCAGTAGGTACCATTTTCTTTTATTTCAAAAACCAGATTTTTTTTTATTTTTATTTTTTATTTGAAATTCTCCGTTGCGGTATAAATTATGTCGGTGTGCGAAATTAAAAATTAAATTAAATTAGATGTTGTCCAAGGGAATTTTTTTTACCATCATGAACTTGATTTTCATCTACTTGTTGTTGTTATTTGAGTTTTGATGGAAGTGTGGTAGTTATATTACTACAATTATGTACCCACACAGATTTATATCAATTGTTTTAAATGGATTTGTGTATTTAAATAAAAATAACCGTTAAATATATTTTATACGTTAAAAATTTATGTATGTGGGTTGTTTACACAGTTTTCTGTTTTTGACTAAACAGATGGACTTGTAAATGTATTAGGCAGATGAATACGATAAAAGAAATTGTTAATAGCGGCGGCGTGTATGTAACGTGCCAAAATTATTTGTTTCCTTAATCGAAGTTAATAAAGAAAAGCTTTTGCTGTTTGCGTTGTATCCCTGAGCAAATATTACAGTATGCTTTTAATTATGATCTTTTTGACTCGCGATGCTAGTTTTGACTAGTTTTGATAATTAGACCGAAGTCTTTTTAACTGTTATTGAAAATTCACAATTTATCAATTTAGTTGAAAACTGTTAGTAATTTTATTTACATTAGTATTTACTAAGTAACAATGGTCTATTTAGGTATAGCTCGGTAACTGATCGGATAAAAAAAAACTTCCTGAATGCGATTATATTGATTAAAGTTATCTGGTGTTTTTGACGAGGGTTGTGACGTCACAGAAAGTTTAATTAATTTAACTACAAGGCGAAGAAATTCGTTGGAACTGGTTTTCACCTTCGCAATTTGAAAAACCATTTTGTTGGTGGTAGATTGATGTCTTGATGAAAACTGCATCATCCGGTTGTATAGGCGAGGCGATTAACCCATTTTTCATTTAGTAGGCTTATTGAGTGACGTGAGGTAATCTTTGTGCTTTCGATCCGGAATGTCTTTTACCTCATAAATTCGACATTAGGGGCGAGAGTAAAGGATGGTTTTGATTTGGATCAGCATATTGTTAATTTCTGCATATGTCCTGTCATTCTGCCCTCACCCGTTTTATGTGAAACCTGACGGACTTTACCGTAACCTCCCACAAGTCACCAAAATGTAGTGCACTCGGTGGATAAAAAATAAATTAAATACACATAAAAAGCCCAATGTACGCTTTAGAATACAGAGCATTGCGCAATTTGCTGAGCAAATTATACGGATCTTGCATAATCCAAGCCACAATTGATATATGGTAAATGTTGTGTGACTCGTCTGACTAGGATATATCTGATTTTTGGATTATGCTTCATTGCTAGGTGTCGTATGCAGACAGTGCTCTTCCGGATGTAATGTTTGATGCACTTCCGCGCATCTAGTATCCAAAACCACTGACGTAGAGTATGTTAAGTACTAATTGAAAGCCTTCATGTAAAACTTGATGATGTGCTTCCTTAACCAATAAATTATTGAATGCATGGTTCTTCGGTAATACGATCGGGAATTGCTCCGAATATTTTAGTTGGGAATTGCGCAAATGCCCACCGACTCTTAAAGGATACCTTTGTCATCAACAAATGAGTCGAAGATTTAACCGATTTTGTTGGAAGACATGGACCAGCTGATTCTTAAAGTCTATTGCGGAATCTTCGCTGCCTGTTCCCGATAACAGATCATCCATGTAGAAATCTTGAGATATGGCTTTCGCTGCATTTGGATAATCCTTGGAATTTTCAGATGCCACTTCTTGCAATGTTCGAATCGCCAAGTACGGAAATGGCTGTAGGCCATATGTAACAGGTTGCCTCATTTGTTGTATTACGCCAGAGGATTAATACCAATTTTTAGTCCGATAGATGAACCAATATTTGGCCGTACATTTTTTCAATGTCAGCCATAACTCCAATTTGATGTCGTCTGAAATCTAACAAAGTTTAAAATAAATCTGTTTTTAGTTTTATACATACGTGAAAGATATCGTTTAATGATGATCGACATGAAGCATCTAAAACGACACGTAGTTTTCTTGTACTGCTGCTTAATTTGTGTACACCATAATGCAATAAATACAACTTTTGGTTATCATCTTGAGACAGCTGGCATGGTTGAAGTAATATCATATATCCAGTTTGAATATAATCGGTGATAAATTCACGGTATTGATATGTATTATGTTTAGTTCTGCAGTAGCTCACACAGTTACTCAAACGGTCACGTTCGCGGTTTCATTGGTGATAAACGCACTATCCATCGTCCATTCCTACTTTTCGATATAGTAGACGCTTATAATTCTTAACAGCGCAGATTTGATTATGTCATAGATACTATCGTGTTCGATGGTGGCTCTTTAATAGTCATATTTTTTAGCATATCGTTCAGTTCATCGGTATGAGTGTCAACTGAATTTTGTGTTAGTCCATGATGGCATTGCACATAATCTTCACCTTTTCTACTGGTGGAAATCCTGATATGAGTAATTGTTCAGGGTCAATGAAACCAAAAAAATGGTTGACTCAAATCAAAACACCAATCGAATTTGTTTTCATGGTCTGAGCTGTAATGGTGACAATGTAATTATAGAATTGATTCGAGATTGCATCACGATATGTTTGTGATGACTTCACTTGGATCGAATTCTTTGTAATCTCTTGATTAATTATTGTTGTTGACTGACTGGGTTCGTTGCTGGCAGTTGCATGATTGGATCGTGTTTACTGTGGTATGTCACGCCAAAATGCCCTTAATGTAGGCAATTAGTGTAGATGTTTTCCGTCTTGAAAAATGTATGTCGAGCATCTAGAATTCGTTGTGAAAGCTAGGACATTTATAAAGTAAGTGGTCTCCATCATGCGAGTAACAGGATGATTCATTCTTTACCATATGTAGTGATTTTGTTTTAAAAGTCTTGGTTGATTTAGGCACATAAATTCCTTAAAATTCCAGTGCGTCACACCTTTCATTCAAAAGTTCTGTAAAACGATCGATCGTTGGATACGCTTCGTTTACATTTCTCGCTCATAAATGTTTAGTATCATCATCTACTTTTTGTAAGAGCAAAAATATACATCGTAAACCTCTGTTCTTTGTTGTTGGTAATGTGAAATGGTTTCTGATCCAAAAAGGTTTGAATGAATGATACAACTATCGGTTTCGGCTTATAACAACGTTGCTGCAGTTTCTCCCAGGCTTCTACATTATTTTGATCTGTGGTAGTGATTTGTCAAAGAACTGCTGCAACTTCCTAGTAAGATGCACTTACTGATGAAAGTTTAAAATAAATTGCCTTACTTTTTTCGATTTATGGTATAGAATTTGGGACTTACTACACTCAGGTAGATTGTGCCCTCAATAACAAAAACTACATTTAGCTGGATTTTAGTTAAAACTACATTTGGTTTATCAAATTGAGTTGCTTTCATTCAACGACGAAAACGTAATAAAAAGTGGTCGATGCACACCTAGAAGCTTGGTTATAGTTCTACGAACCATGAAATATCGTCAACTAGGTTAAACGCATAAATAAAATTCCAGTTTGCTTTCAACATTTATGGACAAACTGCTACTTTCGAAAATGAATGGTTACAATAAAGTTTGCAACTATATAGTAGTTCTGCTATAAAAATTCCTGGACCAGGGTCAACTAATATCATAAAAGATTTTTTAATGTACACATAAGAGGCAATTTATTATGGACTATATTAGGAACTCAATTGCGGATAAAAATGATAGCTTCCATGGTGTTTGGGTCTTCTGAGCTAACACTATGAACATTCCTGATATGATATATATATATATATATATATATATATATATATATATATATATATATATATTTATATATATATATATATATATATATATATATATATATATATATATATATATATATATATATATATATATCTTTGGCATACAAAGGTTGCTCCGGTTGCGGTCTGCATAAGTACGTTATTAACTTTTGATAAAATCATCGATTGCAAGGGATGCTAACCAAGCAAAGATGAACTCCACAAACATGTTAAGAAACGCTTCAACATATTAAAATCTTTTCATTTTGTAAAAAGGTACCCTACTGGCTCTCAAATATATTAGAAAAAAATCTACATCTGTTTGAGTATCAACACAAAAAATAAAAATGAAAATGTATATATTCAAAATAATAACAGCAATAATCCAACAAATGTTGATTTTGAACTTTATTATTTTATTTTTTATCAATTTCGTATATATATATAGCTATATAGTTCCAAAATAGAATATAAGAAAGTTCACACACCAAAAAACAACGAAAATATTTTAATAAACTTTATTTGTGTTTCCGGTTGAACTGAAACAAAATCACAAAAAAAAACGACAAAGTATAAATTCAACAAAACAACAAATACCGTAGTATACTGTACTCGTAGCCGAAAATAATATATAACTGAAACTACCAACGAAATCGAATAATATAAGTTTACCATACCCAATTTTCTATTTTTCCCATTATTTTTTATTTTTTCCTCGTGATTTTCTTTCATTTAAAAAATAAAAAAAAAAATACTACTATACAGCAAAAAAAATAACATTGGAATATTTAAAACACACCACCATCGAACCACCACCACTACCACCAAAACTCACAAAGTTTAGAAAATCTTTTGACAAAAACATACACATAATAGAGCGCAGGAAAAAACACAAAAATTTTCATTTCGTATTTTTATACCAACAAATAAAAACCAAACAAACAAATCGAACGAACTTTCAAAGTAATATTACAATTTCATTTCGAATGAAAGCTTTCACAGTTCCAGATGTTGTATCCAAATCGTACATCATTCATACATTACATTTAAAGTGAGTGCACTTGTTTATTTACATAAATATTTTACATTATTCAAAGGGTACCACCATCATAAAAAAAAATGAAATAATAATTAATGTAATCAAATTAATTTAGATAAAAAAAAAATTTAGTCAAAACTGTGTACGAACAAATCGCATTATCAAAAGCAGTAAAAGTTAAAATTGTGTTCGCTTAAAACACAAAAAAAAAATGTCAATTTAAAATAATATTCCCACAGTGAAAATATAATATTCATGAAAGCTTAAATATTTTTATTTTTATTTTACGAAACTTTTAATTTCATTCGATTCGATGTGTAACAACACTATAATAAAATTTACAACAACAATGAAAACAAAAAAAAAATCAAAATAAATTACGCGCGTTCTACAGCGACAGCAACAATAACATTAACTTTACCAAAAACTTAAAGTAACAACAACAACAAGTTATTGAAATTAGTTTGAGACCTCCCAAATTGGTTATTATTTTGATTTATAACGATTCGTTTCGGTATATATATATATATATATATATATATATATATATATATATATATATATATATATATATATATATACTTTTCAAATACATAAATGTTTGTTTTTACTACATATAGACTACAAAATTATAATATACGCGCATCCTAAAAATATAAAAATAACCTCAAATCGTAATAAAAACACATAATATACCATCAAACCATGTAATTTTAATATTTTTAGTGATGGAAATTTTTTTTTTAATATTATCACCATAATCATCATCACCATGAACGCGCTACCATACTAATCATCATAATCGTAAAAAACAAATTTCCAAATATTATATACAAATAGCCTAGAGATTATTATTTGCAGGAACTCATGTATGAATGATTGAAATTGAAATGTTTTGTAATGAACACTTATTTGTTTGGTGCCCATACTCGTATAATATGTTCTATATAAAGGGTGATTTAAGTTTTTTATAGTTCTTATAATTTACATAAATACGATGATACGCCTCCCAAAAACTAAATGTGGCATTTAAAATGCCGTATTTACTCGTATAGCTCGTATCGTATGAAAAGGTAGAAAAATGGTCCCTTTCGTTTTTTGTTTGTCATTTTTATTATTTTGTCAAAATACAAAAATATACTGGATATTTTTCGTTTGAAGCAACCCAAGTTTTAAAGTTTTAGAAAAATTGGAACACCTACTGTACTTTCTACTATGAACTGGTAAGTTGTTAAAAAAAGTCAGTAAGGAAAATATTTTTACGTATGTCTACTTTAAACTTTGGGACTTGCTTTTTGTATTGTTGATTTGTTTGAAGATTAAAACCTGTATAAGTCACGAAGTTATTTTGTCTTTTAACATAAAATATAGGCCATGAAGGAGAGAATGATGGCTTGATGCCTATAATTCTCTTATGTGTTATTCTTTGGAATCCGCAGCAATATAACTTTCTATGCAGTGCAGTATGTTGTACTCTGTTGTCAAAGCCTTTAGTTAGATTGATAAACAGCAATGACTGCTGGATATTTCCTGTTTTTTTCTGAATCCATATTGTTGGTGCGATAAAATTTTGTTGTTAGCAAGAATGACACAATCTTATTCTTTATGATTTCTACAAACAATTTAGATAAACAGATTGTGATGTTAGATGGTAATGAAAACTAAAATATTGGAACAACTAAAGCTCTCTTCGTTTAACGTTAGATAAAACATAAAATTAGAATAGATCATGTTTTCCAAAACTGGCATTACGGTGTTATTCGCAAGAGGCAGCACGATCAAAGTATGTGGTATGCCATGTGTTCCAAAAGAGGCAGCACGATCAAAGTATATAGTACCAATCATTTCCACAATAGGAAGGGAAATGAAAGTTGGACAGGATTTAAAAAAAAAAAACAAACAAAAGAATTTGAACAGTTCGACATGATCTTTTATATTAACATTTGTAAGGTTTTACAATAAAAATAAATTACATTGCTTCTAAATCTAACTCATGATGTAGCAGATAATAAAAATTTCCTAAATTTGTATGTACAAATATAAAAGTTGCGCCAATTTTCATAAAATATTAAAAGGTAAAATGGTCCATACTTTACTACAGAAACTAATTTTAGTATTCGCTTTAATCAAATATACTTAAAAAAATTTCACAATCCTAACTGTGAGATTAACATTACAAATTGTAAATGTCAAACTAATCTGTACAACAACAAACAATATAAATGATATAAAAACAATGTTACTCTTGGATTTCTGCGATGAATAAGGAAATTTAATTCTGACCTTTTCCAGAACATTGAAATTATTTATGTAGAACACTTGAGCTGAAATATCTTTCTGTAACATTGCAATGGTTCCAGTTTTAATTCAGAGGAACCAAAATGTATAGTGCAGTTTAATGAGTTTATTGCCTTATATGATTTGGTTTGAAGATTGTGCATAATGAAAATTTTACTTGGCGTATTTGTCTTAAATTTGATGCAAAAATTGTCCGTGGAATTTAGACTAGTACCCAATTATCTGGGTACAGTTATACAAATTTACCTGGTATATAATTTCATCCACTTTTTTTCACCAACCAGAAGCCAGTTTAAAGTTTAAATGCCTTTTTCGTGTCTAATGAGCCGTATGTATGCTTTTAAGTATTTTTGAAAATGTCTGTGCTCAGATGGGAAAACACTTGTGAAAATACCTTTCGCCCACTTACCAATCTTTCCAGTTCCACTCAGTCCAGTGGCTTTTTTCGTGTATCTACACAAACTCTCATATTAAAGCTTTTATATTGAATATGGCTTTAATATTTTCATTGTTACTGAAAATAAGCAAAAGGACAGCACTTTTGTAATAACTTTTAATCCAGTTTTTTCTTTGACTTTCTCTTTTTTATAATACTTGCTACATGTTCTATTTGTATTCATTGTTGTTTCAGATCTTTCATTATATTTTCTTTTGTAGGAGTTAGATGGGGTCCTTTTTCGCTGATTCTAACCTTTATTGGGTTTTTTTTATTTTCGAATGCATACTATTCGATTTTCTCTGTATTGAGCTTCGTCAACATAGTTTTATTTGTATAGTTTTGTCAGGTGTGTAGATTCTCCATGCATGGTTATTCTTTGGAATAACTTTATGTTTCTCATCTGTAATTGAGTCTAATTTGATGCAAGGCTACATGTTCGGTTATGCCAAATTGGTTTATGCCAGCAGGATGTTGCTGTTAATTTTTCTGGGGTGTTCCTTTTGGTGCCTTCTTACTGAGAATGTCAGATTGGAAATCACTTGCTATTTCCAGAACTTTTCTATTTTCTCTTTTTTGATTAATCCTCCTTTTCGTTTTCTTTTTTAAACAGTAAAGAGTAACCTGTTAAGTATGGTAGAGAGGACTTTGTTATTTTTTAGCATGATTTAAACCGACGAGTTAATAAAGAAATTATAGTCCGCATGAGAAAAAACGGTCACCTATATGACAGAACTATATGTGTTATCATATGAAGTACTTAATTTTGCCTTATCTACTATATTTAGCGGGCTTTCTCCTATCTACCACCAGTTAAGCTAGGTAAAAGCAGAACCAACATTTATAATCACAAATCAATTTTATAGTTCTAGACATTTAGGTATGATCTAATTTTTACGAAAATCTCCAACGGGTTCTAAATGAGCTCTACATTTCTCATAGAATTAAACTTTTTTCCTAATTCGTATTTTATTCAAACAAATAGCTTTACAAGGTGATTAATCTGTTGAAAAACTCGTATATTGAATAAATATTATGAAAATTTAATGTACCACAAAACGTACATAACTCCATGCTTCGATAACAAATCTACCTTAGTAACAATGTATTTACTCGGTATAAATACAACACAAAAAAAAAGTTATAATACATATAATTTAAAAATATGGAACAGCATGAAAATCAACAATAGAAAATTTACTTAAGATACATAATAAACTATATCATATAAACGAACATTTGTAAACCATAATCAATAAAATTTAATTATTTAGAAACGAAATATTTAATTCGAATATAATAATGTTTTCATTTATATTATGTAAAAAAAAAAAAATATATATATAAACGTGATAATTTTTAAATGAAAATCGATAGAGCTCTGCGAAGATTGAGTGTTTATTAATAACAAAAGAAAAGCAAAAGAAATAAAAAAAAACGTGCCGATAGATTTTCCATTTGGATGCACCCATTTTTCATATCTATTTATGGTCGAACAACATGACCGTCAAAAATATAATAAAATATCTTTATGATATATATATATATATATATATATATATATATATATATATATATATATATATATATATATATATATATATATATATATATATATATATATATATATATATATATATATATATATATATATATATATATATATATATACATATAGTATAAACAACATAGATCATCATCACAACATAATAATCATCATCAACATCATCGTCATCTAAAATATATAGATAGATATGTATACATACATACATTCACAAGTAACAACAACACCACGTATACGAATAATAATAATAGTAATAATAATAATCATATAATAATAGAAAAATAAAATTAAATCGTTTTATGACATGACAAAATGCTAAAGTAATTTTCTTGAAGTAAAAACTAAAGCAACAACACACCAACATAACTAAATAAAGTATAAAGAAGAGAACTTTTTTTTTATGGTGTGGTGTGCTTTATACGACGTAATACGTATAAGTATTGTTGCAGACGAGCTCTACTCTCTAGTCTAGATTCATTGCAATAAATAAAATGTATAACAGGTTTTTTTACTATATACACAGTTCATATATATACAAGAACGAGTACCTGTATTAAATCTAAATCTAAATGGGGTTTCAGTGTTGGTCACTTGAATACTGCTATTGTCAAAACAAAGACTTTTTTGGCTTCCGGGGTCAGTGTTGGAACCGATAGCATTCCTCTTTAATTGTGGTTTTGCTTCTGAAATCTCCATCATATCAGCTATTCCGAAATAATTCAAATCAATGGTCAAGAATGTGAGGCCATTTATTCTCAGAAACTCATGATGGTCCCTTTCAAAATTGAGAAATATTTAGTCAAATTAAAAAGTTTCCAAATTCCTCAAAAACTCGCTGGTTATCCTAACAAAATTGGGAAATATTTAGTCAAATTAAAATGTTTTCAAATTTTTTAAAAACTCGATGGTTAGCCTATTAAAATTATGAAATATTAAGGCCAATTTAAAATTTTCCAAAATTCTCAGAAACTCGATTGTTAGCCTATCAAAATTCCGAAATATTTAGGCAAATGAAAAAGTTTTTCCATAACATACGTATATAGGGAAGCTTGGGTCTAAGCTATGGTTCATATATTTAGCTTTAAATAACGTTTTTTACTTCCTTTTAGAAAACTCTGACAATTAAAGTGACACATATATTGTTCTTTAGTAAAGCAAAGTTTTTGACAATAATATAGTCTTTTAAATTTCACGATTAAACCATTCTAGGGTTATTTGAATTCTTTTTTTTCTTTTTTTTTTTTTAATATAAAATTGGTATTTTGCAATCAATATTTCGAGATTCGAAACCATGTTGCCATTGCATATAATATAAACAATCAAAACCTAATGAATTCCAATTAATGTGCTTGAAAGATCAAAACTGAAAACTTAACTGGTTCCTCATCAGTTGGCAATGCAATAGCAATAGATTAAATAAAGAATTTTTTCATAGATGAGGAGACGACTAAACTAAAAATATAAGTTTATCATATGAAAAATAAGGCAAACCATAGATTAAGATATAAAAAGATGTTCCAATTAGAAGAAAAAAGAAATGTAAGTTACGGGTACTTCTAATATGCTGACGGATACCACTATTTTGATTAAACATTAAAAAGCAGTTTTGGGCTTACCGTACAAAAATATATTTTTCAACTACAAAAAAAGATTTCATTGCACAGAAAGGCTACTTTGTTTTATTTTTTATTCTTTTAGTGCTAAATATGCAAATCTTCATAAAGGGTAACCAAGAAAAATGGTTTCTTCGTTTTAATTTTACTTTCTCTATTATTATTTTTAGATATACATTTTTATTGCTTGTGTATGGGCCATCTTTATTACATCTTAATCTTTGGGCAAACTCAGTGAAAAAAGAACACTTATAAAACCATTTATTCGTACCATTGGCTTGTAAGCAGCTTGATGTTCAAATATCTTGTGATCAAAATATGTTCATAATTGGGGGCGTGCAAGAAAATGCTTCCTGTTTCTTTTAATAATCTAGTTTCAACTCATTGGAAAAAAAAATTAATTTTTGAGTCGATGGATTTATCAATAATCTTCCATTTTGTATATTATTGCTTACATATATCGCTTTTTCTCCAGTTCGATTTTCTATTATCATATAATCAGTAATTTCCATGGATTTAGCCCTGTTTAATAGATGATGGCAACTAATTTACACCATCAACTAAGAGTTAAACCCATTTCTGTAAAACTTTAATTGATATTTAGACTTCTAGAATTAAAGAACGCCATTTAAATTAAATTAAGGGCTGCCTTGAGCGACACTTAATTATAACTATGTAGTATTACTTCTCTTGACCATTAATTTCTTGACAACACACAACCATTTGCTTTGACACAAATGTGTAAAATGGAAATTTAAAAAAAAACAAAATAATAACTTCACAAAGAAGACGTATAGTTAATATTGTAATAATATTGCAATTTTTGAGCTAAAATACCGGATTAAAAATTCTCGGATGTATCCGACCTTATGAACCGGGCATCACAGGAATTCTTTTTGACAGGTATAATAATTTTACAATTAAAACACTCTTTTGAAATAATTCCAAATTACAGTTTGGTTTACCACAACTACCACGTTGGTGGAGGAATCAGCAAAGATTGAAAAATTGGGTGGCTTTCCAAATTGGTGAGGGGTGATCTATCAAGCTTAAAGTAATTAAATTTAATACATTTGAAATACATTTTCTGCTTCAGCACTATTAACGGCAATCGTATTTAAAATATTTTTTGGTTTTTGAATTGCGGTTAGAGTTTTACTAAATTTTAGATTCGGAAAAAAAATTCTAAAGTTCTATTTCAAAATAATTATTCCCGATATCAAAGTTAAAAACATCGCGTAAATCGTTAAATTTTTTTCAACTTCTATGTTCTATCCACTGAACGAATCACTTTAATGTCCAATGTGATATAGGCTCTTTAATATGTGCAAGCTTGTTTGTTCTTTATTATTTTGTTAATTGGAACAATCCATTAGTGTTAGTTTCAAATTTTTGATGGCGCTATCGATTATACTAGCCTTGTTAGACATCCTTAAATTGTGTTACCTTTAAAGTTTATATTTTTGACAGTTTCTGTTTTCTCGTAATAACCGACATTATCTTCAAAAACACGAATTTTAGGTCTGATTAATTTCACTGCCAACATTTTGACATGCCAGACAATTTTTTTGAACTTAATTCTAAATCATGGTAAAAACACTAAAAAGCATCACTTTAAACGGATAGTATATTATCGCTAGACAAACTTATCTAATTCAGCAACATAAGTTTTACATCACCGGATATACCAGGTTTAAGATAAATACGATAAAAGGTAATTTTAAACGTACTGCCATCCTATTTTAGAATGGTTTACTTAACTTTCTGGCAAAAACATTAGTTTCAGCTTAAGTTGAGGCAAATTTGATAAATGTAAAATACCTAAGCAAAGAAATTACGATTTTGCTGGATGTATGTGCATAAAATCAATCCAAATAAATTGGCAGAAATTTAAAGTTTATTTTCAAAGGAATCTACAAGTTGTTTCGCCAACTATAGTTTTCCTGGAATTGAAAAAAAATAATACCATGTTATCGAAAAAATTCCTACGTGTTATCAACAAAACTATACCTCTCTTTCTACAATACTTTTCGACTCCGAATTCAACATTATTAGTGACTGATGATAGATATTTATCATCCACTATAAACCTACAAAGTGCTATATATCTTTAGCGAACATTTTTTACAAAAGTGGTTTCGAAGTTAGTTTATTAACTGTAAGTATTTAAATGTCATCTATACTATTATTATGAATGTAGCATAGATCCAAGTTATATAAGAAAGTCAGCAAATATGTGTCAAAACATGAAAGCTCATGACAGCTCTGCGTATGATGCAAGGTTTTGATTTTCTCAGCAAACTTGGGTTGCTTGTTGATTTAGAATGCAGATGACTGGAGGATACAGCTAGTCTATCCATCAATACCACATTGGTCACTCCAGTGAAGTATAACGTGGTTCATTATATCATCACTGAAGGCTATTTGCCAGTGTCGAGACTACGACAATTAGATCCTATTTGCCGTAAGGCTGCATTGCTGAAATTTAAACACGCATGGTAAAATTAGGCATTTGTCGGCCTTCTTTCCATGTTTCTTGCCCTCTTTATTTAGTGAAGTAAAAAGATCATGATTGGAAACCATGCAGGGATTATCGATGGCTAAAAGCAGTCACGATACCGGATATAGATACCTAATACCCACCCACTTTTAAAATACCGATAATCGATCTTGTCAGAGCGTTCCGGTTGTATCGGAAGATGTCTACAAGACGACAATTATGACCCAATTCGGTTTGTTTGAGTTCACCCAAATGTATTTTGGAATATGTAATTCCGCACAAACATTTCAACGTTTTATGAACCAAAGCGTAAGAAATTGGGACTTAGTGTTGGTCTATATTGATGACATTAAAGTGGAATCTAAGTCTGAGAAAAAACACAAATACAATTTGAAATAACTTTTCAATAAGTTGTTTGATTTTGTTATTTATATTAAAAGTTCAAAGTGCGTATTTGATGCTACTTCACTAATATAGTCTTCTGCCTTCTATTGGCCGAATTCACCTCATTAGGGAATTTCCAACACCAACCTCAAGTATACATATTCAACGTTTGATCGGTATGAATTATTAATATCACCGATTCTTACCTAAAGTTGCTGACATATTAGCACCAATGCACTAACATTTAGCAATACTTAACTAAGCACAAAATACACAACAATTTTACTTGGACTGAGCAATGCAATAATGCATTTTAAAGCTCAATATTGAATTATAGCGAAATACGCATTATATTGGCACATCCACTTTGCGATGGTAAGTTCAACATTACAACTGATTTTATTGCATTTAATACTGCAGTAGGAGCTGTAATGCAGCAATATATTAATAATGGGTGAGAATTTTTGGGATTCTAGTAAGAAACTCTTGCTGTATTAAAGTACTCAGCATTTGACAGAGAATTATTGGCAATTTATATGCCCATTAAACATTTTCGATATTTTATCAAAGGTCGAAACTTTACTATTTACACCGACCATAAAGCTTTGGATAAAGTAATTAATTCAAAAACTGACCATAATCCAAGGCAGTCTAAACGGACATTAAATATGTACAAAGCAAAGATGAAGTCACGATAAATGATTTGACCACTTATGGGAAAACTGCAACAGTCAAAGTTGCAATCGATTATAATAAAATTATTTCAGTTCAATGTAAGGACTTAGAACTTCATTATGGGAACTACAAGTTTTTGTTTTTCCTGGCCTTGATATTTACTGTGAAATTTGTACAGTAGTCAATAGACTATATATCGCATAGCCACTAATTTCGATTCCTTGTACAGTTTTTTCCACCCCAGTGTCCGAGCTTGTAACAAATTGATCAAGACACAATATTTTTGGCCTTGTATGCAGAAAGATATTGGACATTGGTTCTAGCCTTGAAAACCCTCCACAAAATCTAAAGTGATTCGGCATACAAAGTCGCCTTTTGGGCTGTTTAATATTACTTATTGTTGTTTTCAGCATATCCACTTGGATATTTTAGGCCCATCGCCTACATCGAAGGGAGATCAATATATTTTATTAAGTTTTGTCGATAGATTTACTCGTTGGCCTGAATCATACTATATGACCGATCTGTCAGAAGTAGCCATTGCATAATTAACGCTCGATTCATTAATAGTATTACAGTTTTTCAACTGTACCCTGGTCAAAATATATTTTTTTTTATTACGACTACACTTTGAGGTTTTGAGTATAAGAAAATTATTAAATAGCAACTTAGTTTGTTGTTTAAATTTTCGGATTTTGTAAAATTATTTAAAATATCCTTTAATAATGTTGCTCGATGTATTTTATGAATCTCTCTTTAAATTTTATCATGCCAGAATTAAGACTAATAACAGTAAAAAAAATGATAATAAAAAATAACTATTAGAACCGAAGGCCATCCCCAATTCTTACTTCTTTATAAAAAAGTATAGTAAAATAAAAAAAATCGTTTGAGAATACCATGAAGATTTGATTAGATACGAACACACAATAGAACAAAAATATTTAGGTCTATTGTATCTTCTAATATTAATGATTCTTGAACAAAAAACTAAAAAAAAAAAAAAAATTCTATTATTTCGGTGTAGATAGCGCAAAGAAGAAAGTGTTACGACAAAATATGATAATCATCGTAATAATAATAGTAGTATAGTAGTAGTAGTTGGTTGACAATTTTATTTTTTTATTTTTTATCAGAAACTAAATTTTTTTTTTCCCAACATTGTTGTAATCATATCAAAATAATAAGACGAAGCAAGAGAATCGCAAAGAAAGCTAGAAATAAAAAACTGTTAAAACAAGTGAACTGAAAGGTTTATATTATATAGAGTCGGTAATGTTTTTGCTGGATTATGTATTCCCCTTTATATTATATAATGTCTTCTGCCGATTCCCTCATCTCTTATATTATATAGCTTTGACTTTCTATTTTTCATTTTACGATTCTTTTTCTTACATTTTTTTTTATATTATTTAAATTGTGAGCTTTTTTACCATTGTTGTTGTTGTTGTTGTTGTTGTTGTGCGCTTTCTTTCGTTCTTTATTCTGACTGTATTAAAATTCTTTTGTAAAAATTAAACTTTTTTCGTTTGCTTATTTTTGATAAATTGATTTAAATTAAATTTGATTGTGATAATATAATCCATGATGGATTGAAATGGAAAGCAAAAAAAAAAATAATAATGAATTTGAAGAAAAATGAGAGGTTTCATTCATTTTTAAAAAAGCATAAATTTTTATATTTTATTTTTTTCAAAATTGAAATGAATTATTCTAATTTTTTGTTTCTAAAGAGTTAAAAGTAAAAAAAAATGAATAAAAAAATTATTTTATTTTTTTTATTAAATGAAGTGTAAAATAATTTTTTTTACTTATTGAACTTTTGTGTAAATACAAAAAAAAATATATTTGAAATGTACTAATCCTAATAATATTTCAATGTATTTATAGGGGTTTCCAATAAGAATGTCTGAGTTCTATAATTCTGTCAAAACTGGGAATCCTTGATTTTTCTTCATATCTTTATTGGATTTTAGATATTCATTCTGTGTACCCAAAACTTCTTCTGTGTGCCTCACAAATCTTTTCAAACTAAACTTTTCAAATTTCGAAGCTTTCGGTGCTGTCCCATAGGCAAATATTTTTACAAAGTTACTTTTCTTAGAATTTTTTCTATTTTCTGTTTCTCCTTTATCTTAAATCTAGGAGCGCGGACGTCCAGACTGGACCAACTTATTCTATTGGGGTGTTTGTTTTTATTTTAACCCATGAGTGTGTAAAAACTAGGCAAGCGACTAGCCCAAAAAATTATCAATATGAATAAATTTTGCAATAAAACTCCTAATAGTGATCAGATTTTGAATAGTGACACTTAAATTAAAAGGTCTCTATGAAGCTCGATATATCAGGTGAATTGGATTTTCTTTTTTGAAGAATGGACCGCCATTTACCAACAATTTTGATAGTTTCTTAGTTTGGCTTCGTTGGTTGAATTTGCGCACGAATAACAATCTTCGCTACAACAATTGCGCATTGCATCCCGTATCCCTGTTGGGTATGCTGCTTATGATCATAAGCAATTTTTAGTAAGGCATTCACGATCTCTTTCTTTATATAGTAGTGCCAATCAATAATTTATCGTTTAACGACCCGTAATTTTGTGCTATTGTGGTACTGTGTCTTTAATAATCACATTATGCGTTGGTTAGCAGCATTATGACTCTTAGCAAGGTTCATGATGGGGTGTTGTTTCGTACATAGGTTTTAAACTCCAATATTTCTTCATAAAGTCACGATAATGATTTAGGTGATTCTTATTCTCCTGAACAGCTTTTGACGATCAACATTTTTCAATGTTTCCAACTAATATTTAACTATTTTTTAATGTTTTTTTTTAAAGTGAGATTTGGAACTGCTTGGTCCCTCGAGTAATGGTTCTTAAATGACCTAACCGAGCTTGGTCGACTGAGTAATCAATCTCCAATGTACGTTAAACCTCTCAGTTTTCAATGACTCAAAAAAATATTTATACACCCAAGAAAATATCAATCCAGTTTGGTGTATGATAAAATGGATTAGCTATAATTAAAAACCTTTCTCTTTTATTTCATCATTTCAATAGAGTGAGAGTGTCAATGTCAAAACATTTTTTTTGTTTCCAACTTTGATCGAAAGCGATTGATCGTGTAAGACTCAATTTTTGAACGAAGATTTCTATGATGAAAGTTGATTGAGGTGGTTTGACGGTAATCTTGTAAATCCACAATAACAGTTTTGGGAAGAGCACTAGGATTTAATTCACAGGATCTATATACCCAATTGCTGTAGAGTACTATGCCTTGCATTACAAATTCGACTTGAATATCCAATTTTTTACAGGTTTCTCTGAGAGTCTCGCAAGCTGCTCGAGAAAATGTATTGATTGTTATCTAGTAATCTCAGCTTTTGGCATGTTTCACTGAAAATTTTACAAACTTTACCATCAACAGTTTTCAAAGCCTGGAAATATAGAAGTTCTCGACTAGTATGAACCAACATTTTCAGAAAATAAAACTCACAGTTGTTTAAATGGGTAACTTGTATCTGACCGTCTGGTCCAGGAACCGGCATACCTTGTTCCCTCTTGCGAAATAATTTTTTTGAAGCATTCCAAGTAAAATACGTATTGGAATTTATACGTCATTGTTCTCGCAAAATAATTTTGATAACAGTCTTTCAAAAACGCCATTATTGTTGTGTCCAGTAGTTTATCATCAATTTCTGTTTTTTGGCAGTGAATTAGACTCGATGCACATTTTCCAAGTGTATATACTTAGAAGGACAACAGTTGGGTGTCGTTCACCGATTAACAATACTCGGCGTTGATATGATATTTTAACATTTTTGAAAGCAGTGGTGAGTAAACCACCACCACCCTTTGTTATCTACTTAAATTTATTGGTTTTAGTGCATTTTCAATATAGCCGTAAACCGTTTATCGTCATTCCCTCGTCTAGTGAGGATATTCTTAGTCGCCTATCTTAAACTCTCTTCGATATTTGTTTGTACTTTTCCTGTTTCATGTAAATTGCGTTCAGAAAAAGCTTCCCGTGGCCTGTAAATTGTATACTTCTCATACAGCATGGGGGCTTGCTCTGCATTGAGAAACTCAGCGAAGCCAACACTTTAAATTTATGTTTGACGAATTTTGCATTTTTACCACAAAAATTTAAGAAGCAGTTTTTTACTTCTTGATGGATTATATCAACAGCGAACTTATCCATTGTGATCCACTAATTTCTAACCAAATATGAGCTTTTTTGTTGCTTTGGTATCCTGTATTAGAGTATACTTGCACGACGTTGCAAAGGTAATCATTTTTACCTCGCCACACGTCAACGCTGGTGTCATAGGACTCTATTGTTTTGGTCATATACAAGAAAAATTATTTAGGTGACTAATTCAATGTGGAAGCCTCACTTTACCATTATTGCAGTCAGCCATCGGGTTTCTGGTATAAATTTAAAAATAGCTAGATATTCAGTTTTGATTGTTTTCAAACTGTTGAATATGTTTGTCAAGTTTATAATTTTAGCCATTAAAATATCCCTCATGAATTCATAAAGAAATATTGATGAAAAACTTAATCGGCTATCAGGTAATTTAATACATATTCTCGAAATTAATAGGGGTTATTGAAGGCAGTCATATCAATATTATTGTGGAAACTAGTTTACATATTATTGCAAATAAATAAATAGGAAACTGTATTACATTATCAATAGTAGCCACACGGAGTCCTGTTGTCAGAGTTTTACGGAATAACCAATTATATATGAAAATCAACAAACGTCTGTTTATATTTAGATAAAAGGGATTATAACTGTTCTCTTGAAAACCTAAAAGCCAGTATTTCACTACCGTTTATTAGAAGAAGTAATTTAAGAGCGGAACACAAACTTTAATAAACTCAAGCCTAACTAGTTTTCAAGTTGCACATTTTATCATTAAATAAACGTTCAAATTTTATTCTGGCTTGACTAATCTTTTTGGTCGATATTCTTGTGTCTCTGTATATCCAAATGTACATGTAATGTTAAGTCGGTTTCAAATTGCAGAACAGATGACCATTATTATGTTCAGTTTATTTCAGGTTTCCGAATGTTTTTCAAATTCCGAGAGTCGTTATTGAATTTTAAATAATGCCGGAATCTCTCGATATTATTTCTCTTCATATTCTAGAAATCTAAAAATTAAAGTTAATGCAGCCAAATTAAAATCACCTACAAAAAAGATTGAATTCATAGAAAACAACACCAAGCTTGCGTCAAGAGTTATTGATGACGTATTAGGTAGACCAACACCAACATTCACAAATATATAAAGACCAATCAACTAGGATACTCATTTGCCCAATATAACCAAATGAGTTTAACAATTACTTAATTAATATTTCTTCGTCCGCATACTACAGTAATTTAACGCTCGCAGAAAGAAACCTACTCTTGGCACTTTTCAAACCAATAAATCCACTAGAAATTGTGCACGAGATTAAGAAACTAAAAATCAAAGCATCTACAAGATTTGTTGGGGTCGATAATTTGGTGATTAAAAACGATTTTCGCATTTATTAGACTTAGAGTTGCAAGAAGCAATTGTGATACCGTTTTACAAGAAAGGTGATGTCCTCAAACCAAATAATTATGGATCACTGTTGTGTTCTTTTTCAAAAATATTTGGTAAACTGGTAAAACGACTACGAGTTATATGTTATGTTGTCCATATTAAACTATTGAATAGTAATGAATTGGGCAGCTAGGAATTCCACTATAGGGAAGCTATTCTAATAATACAAACCTTTTGCTAAACTATGAAACATGGGTGTTAGAGAAACAATTTTAAATTTGTTCGAGAGATATTTTCAAAACGGTCGTCAATTTGTCACAATAAACAACCCACTTAGTTGTTCAGATAATTTAAATTGTAATGTCACCCGGTGATCTGATCTGGCCCATGTCTCTTGTTTACTTGAATTACATATTTGATATCTATACATTGGTCAAGCTGCTGCGTTTATAGATGCCCTTTTGTTAATTTATCCTTCTAATGAACACCGAAAAAAGTCTACACTTAAGGGTCTCCAAACCTAATAATATATTATGTATATTTATGTAGTAAGAATCATTGAACGGAGCAGTGTTTTGAACTAGAGATTGCTATAATGAATTTAAATACTTACGTATTACAATTGACTCGCAATTAAATTGGTTATCTCGTTTAAATAATGTAAGGAAAATTGTAACGATCTGAAAAAATTATGCTCATAGTTCATATCTTAGAAAACAGTATCATGCACTCGTAGAATCTATCATTATGTTTGCTATATTGAGGCATCACACAAAAAAATCATTGTGAAGCTAATTTGCAATGGCCCAAGAATTACGCCTACAGTTCCAATTTTTCATAAGATTAAAAACGTTTTAGGTATCTCGTTTTCTTAATGATATTAAAGTGCTTGAAATATTTTTTATTCGAAGCAGCAGCCATCATAATCGAATAACTCATGCTTATAGAATATACAGAATCTTCTTTGCAATTATGAAAAGTCTAGGCGTTCTTATCTATAACTATATGGCACCGTATTGGTTTAATATGATACCCAAATTTATTAAAAAAAAAATCTGCATTGATCGTAAGCACACTTTGGAAAGAGAAATTAGAAATTGGCGCTATTGATAGGTTTTATGGTATTGCGAGGTGGTTTTTAGATCTTGTATCTTGAATGATACATGTAAAATAACGAAAAAAGCATAATTAATATAAAAGTGAACAATTTAAAATCTAGCATAAATTCTAATAAAAGGTAAAAATTGATAACATAAATTTCACAAAGTTTATATATAGTTAATACCAAATAGGATATTGGATTGTATCACTAAAATCGAAAATTATAAATTAATAATAATTATAATTTATTAATTATTTCAAATTTTAATTATTTTGCTCCACTACAGACCCAATGGAGCTTAAGTTTGTTTCCCATCTAAATTAATTATATCTTAACAGTATAAATTATTGAGTATATATATAATGTTTTAAATTATAAAAATTCAAATGTAAAATAAACATAATATATATATATATATATATATATATATATATATATATATATATATATATATATATATATATATATATATATATATATATATATATAAATATATAACCAATGCCATTTTGTTATACCTTAGCTTCCATATTGGTATACTCGACTGATAGTTTCGATATATCAAGTTTTATGTTATTTTTAGCTTTGTACAATTTTCCAAAAGCTTAAATATGAAATATACGTTCATACATATATATGTATATTTATGTACTCGTGCAAACATAAATTTTGTTTTTGATAACTGCTTTATATATTGCTACTATCTATACCCTTCCAACCAACAACAACCATACGTTAAACAAATAGTACAAAGTGTTAAATTTTTTGAACAATTTTATTTTTATATCTTTCTGTGTAAAGAACATTTTTTGTTTTATGTTTTTAGTCATTTAACTACCACATAATTATAATCACATATCCATTTACCATCATATCACAACTGAGTGTGTGTGTTCAGAGCTTTTCGTTTAGTTTTTTAACATTTTTTCATTTTATTTTATTTTTTGTTTTTTTTTTGCTGGCATATAACATTCTGATTATAATAATGATCTACAATAATAACTTAACAACAACAAAAGTGGATTGTATAATGTTTAAAAAAAAAAAAAAACTTTACCTTAACTTTTTATGTATGTGGTATGTATACGTACATACGTATGCTTAAAATAAAAATTAAAAGTTTATACACAAAAATTTGGTTGCAAGTAGTTTTTGTATTATTATTTTTTTGTTGCTTTTTAATGATGAACATTACGTAAGTTTAAATTTAATTTAATTTATTTTATTTTTGATGTTGCATGTAAGTTAACAAAAGGAATAAATATCATATTACAACAATTATATATTTAATTTGTTGTATATGTAATCAACAATATATGGTTATATTTAAATGACATGATATGAGTACATGATATGTTTATATGATTTATATATGTAATATATATATATATATATATATATATATATATATATATATATATATATATATATATATATATATATATATATATATATATATATATATATATATATATATATATATATATATATATATATATATAATATATATATATATATATATATATATATATATATATATATATATATATATCGACTCCACTCGACTCGTATACAGCCGTAAAGCGTATAATGCAATTTAATGCTTCTGACTCACGTTTTTTTTTTTGGGTCCGCATCGCCTCTTGAGTTTTCTTCTTTGAGAAATTTTGTAACTCATGTCCAAATTCACCACCCAAGAAGCAGCGTTTACCTCTCCGAATATTTAGAAGCACAGATTACATATGATCGCTATATTATTTCAGATGTAACATTTACTCTAATTTACTGTCTTTACATCTGGTTTGTCTTTTACTGCAACGCCTTGTGATTTATACGAATGATACTAGAAATTTCGGTTTTATAGCATTTGCAGCTTTATTTTTTCATACTGTTCCAGCCATTTACACAATTCATTAAAATTGTTTGTAATGTTCAACATTATTTAGTTGCCCTCACCATCTGTACTTCCTTTGAATATATATATATATATATATATATATATATATATATATATATATATATATATATATATATATATATATATATATATATATATATATACATATATATATATATATATATATATATATATATATATATATATATATATATATATATATATATATATATATATATATATATATATATATATATATATATATATATATATATATATATATATATATATATAAATGTCTGAGAAATATGAAGCCGCTGATATGGAGCCGAACATGAACTTTTTAAAATTTAGGGCCATCATTTTTTTTTTATAAATAAACAATATAGTAATATAGATCTCGGTATGTTCAGATGAATAATTTTATTGGGGAAACAAGTTGCTTATCTCCCCCAATATTAGAAAATAAAAAGAAAAAAAAATTTAATGTGCTTTTGTATATAACATACCCTCCTTTTGCATGTACATAATAAACAGCATAGACAAAAAATTAGAAATCAAACTTTTATAGTCCTTATATATTATTACCATTATAACTATTATCTAAATTAGAATACAACATTATTCTTGTTATAACTACACAATATAATATACATATAGAATCAATATTGAAACAAATCGATATTACAAAAATTTTACCAACACGATACATACCTTTTAAAATATAAATTATGTTGTTTTTGTAATTAAATACACGTGAGATTAAAATGTTCTTCGATTAGATTTTTATGTTCATTTTAAGTTTTAACATGTTTGTTAAAACATAATTATGAAGTAAAATTTATATATCATATTATGTATCTACATAATATATCTTTTGAGTTTTATATATATATATATATATATATATATATATATATATATATATATATATATATATATATATTATTTAAATATATATATATATATATATATATATATATATATATATATATATATATATATATATATATATATATTATTTAAATATATATATATATATATATATATATATATATATATATATATATATATATATATATATAAACATACCATTTAGATCGAGGTGATGTAACCTGCGAGTCTGGCAGTTCAACGTTAAAAGCGAGACCTCATTATTATCTCGTACAAAATTGATCCATTCGATAACGCCATTGCATCTTCAGCAATTCGCTGCCTCATTTTGAAGAGTCCACATTAAAGTTGCATTTTTATATCCGTGGTAGAAGAGATGATCATCGATAGCCGACGTGAGGAACAGCCCTTCAAGACTCGTTGCTCGAGAATTGTGAAAAAAGCAACATACAGAAGTGTTAACTGTTTTTTTTATCATAATGAGAAAACTATCTCGTTATATATGTCACCATGTGATGCATGTGCCAGGCATGTGATGCATGGCACACAAAGGTACGACTAGGAAATGATTACGCTTAACATTAATTGTCCGATTGTTATGTTGATAAACAGTTCAGCTTTTTATAGAAGTGGGGCCAAACATCGGTCGATATTATTTTTCTGCGCCTATATCCATAGCTTTAAGCCGCCTGACCTCCTTGCATACTTTTGAGTTTTGTAACGTGCCAGACACACTGTAACGGTAGTCAATTGCGTAGACAATGAAAAATGTTAAATGTTGGGCGCTAGTCTACCAGCACGTGCGTTTGCCTGGTCACTAGGTTGCAGTGCAGGTTGACTCAGCAGGGTCACACGCTCAAACTACAACTATCACTTACGTCGCGAACACTGACTACACACAGCTACAGACGATGAGTAAAAAATAAAAATTTAAAATTAAAATTAAAATTAAAAAAATAAAAATCTAAAAAAAAGACAGAGTGGTAGTTGTAGTTTGAGAGTGTGACCCAGCCGAGTCAACCTAGTGACCAGGCAAACGCATGTGCCGGTAGACTGGCGCCCAACATTTAATAATTTTTCATTGTCTACCCAATTGGGTACCTTTACAGGGTGTATGGGACGTTAAAATTTGTACCGAAATCTATCCAGAGTCGTTTGACGTTTTGACTGTTGAAGTTTTCATAGTTCTCGTTGATCTCATCAGGAAGACTCCATTTACCATAGGTTCATTCGCCAGTCCATTTGTTACGTCAATATTGGTTTTGTTCTTGTAAGGTCAACCTATGATAAGTATAAAAGTTCGTACGGTGAACGATTTGTGTCCACTCTGCTCATTTTGTGAATTTTTGACGTGCAGATTGTAACTACTCAGCAGTATCGCAGCCGATAAAGACATATGTCGCAATAGATGTGATTTTGTCTGAAGTATTGAGAGCAGCTAGATTATAAATATTGACTTCGTTTTTGCTATAAAATAGCCTTAAGCCATGTGCACAGAGCTCATTCGCACATGCTTGAGTAAAGAAACGTTACGCGATAAAATGCTGTTGAAACTGTTTCGAGCCGATTTTTGTGAGCACCCGATAAAATGCAGCATTTGACTACCGCATGACTTTATTTAGTACATACAAATGAAGCGCTCACCACAGTGTAGTACCACCAATGGACTGCCTAATTTACTTGTAAATCGAAGATGCGTTAACTGGAGATATCTGTCTCAAATTACCGATCTGAAACACGTCCTTTCCCTCAAACTGAACATTAAATCCCGTAGTTTACTTGAGTCGTGAATCAACCTGTTGTAAAAGTTCCGCTGACATCATGCTCACTTCACAGATAATACCAGCGCGAACTTAAAGAGAGACTGAAACTGTAGAATGCCTTCTATCGAAAGAGGAACATATATCTTTTTAGATACGGAAATTTTAAGAGCCATCGATAGCTATAACTACCTTACCCGTTGAAGCGCATGTAATTAATGAATTACAAAAACAATCAGTTTCCGTAAAGCACGGTTGTAAATGTCCATTATAGCAGCCGTATACTTTAATTATTTTGCCGCAACCTGCGGGTCCGGTTAAAAAGATTTACAATGGTTCGGCTTTCGTCCTTTGCAAAAGATTTTTATGGTATACATTAGGAAACCCTATTGTCTTAGGCTGAGCGATTAGGTTTAATGAATTCTTTATTCGGCATAATGTTCTCACGCTGTTTTGTAACTGGACCTAAACAATTCAAGCCGGTCAATCTCAGTTCATCGTTAATTTCCGTATTTGGATTAGCATGAAAATCAGTGAATGGGTCATATGCAAACACTTGATAGTAGATTAGTTAAGTTATTGACTAATTCGTTGTCTGTATTTTCATTATCCATACAGGTTTGACTTAAATTCCTTCCTGCGTTCCAGGAGTTTCATAAACCGCAGCTCAATGAGAACCTCTACTTTTTCATCATCACAAAAGGGCAGTTGCAATATAACCGTCTCTTGCTTGTAATTATGCTGGTCTATACCAATATCGTAGTTGCGATACCGAATAATTCTAGGACTGCCACTTGTTTTAAATTTTTGATTTTTTACCACTATGTATAGTATGAAGCAGACTGTGCTAGAGTCAGATTTTCAAGATCGGCTAGTCTCTTTTAATGATATTTATCATTAAATCACAACTCGGTTGATTCCTCGTCTATATATCTTTGGTTTCCATTTGTATTCTTGTTTTTCTCTTGTAACGACTTTCTACTGGTCAACAAGTTGAAATATAGAGTACGACTGTGTTGCGCAAATCAACACTTAGTTTTCGAGTGATTTCAACGATTTCCAATTCGTGATTTTCATGCACAGTCTGTATGATTTTACGTTGAAGATTGCTAATTTCCCGATTTGTCTTATTAACAACAAACTTTACTATATACGTATATGCAGCGCATAAATGTCGGAAAATTCTTTAATGATAAATTGCATATCCGTATTCGAGCCAAGTACGTTGATATATATGAATGGATTGAAAGGATTAATCCATTATTAGCTGGTTCTTGTTTGAGAAAAACTGTCAGTTTTAAGATAACAGACCGCATTATCTTGTTCTCGGAAGAAGTGATCGATATCGGTGTAATCGTTCTCTTCAAGTGCTTTCCACAAGCGATTATATATAAGTCGCCGTAATATGGTTTTCTTCGCGTATCAGTTTTATCCATATAGGCACGAGAATAACTGTCGAGCGATTGAGCATAACGGGTAACAAGTAAAACTGTAAAAGTAAGGCTGTAGCTTTACGATTCCTGAATCTTTTTCAGACACAGATACTTAGGCATTTCATTTGAGCTTTATAGCAACAGCTAAGTCAGCACCGAAAACGCTCTCTGGGGCGTCATTGAGCCAGTGTAGTATATGTGCATGTGGAATGCCACGATGCTGGAACTCAATCCTTCTGAAGAAGTGTTGCATGTAATTGTTATCGAATGAACTATCGGGTTTTGACTACTAAATTTTAATGATCACGTCCACTTATATGAAAATACACAAGGTACATGTTACCGGAATTAATAAGTGCGCTTTAATATTATATTATTGGAGATCACGGAAATCATTTTAATATTCAATAAATATTCCATTATTTTTAAATTTGTAGAGCTAATGGATTAGCATAAAGGCATCGGATTGGCGCTCATGGTGCCGAATCATGGCAAATAAGTCCCACTTTCTTTTTGTCCACAGTAGTACGTCGAATTGGTGCCCTTGCTAATAAATTTGAAAGCTACCGCAAGTGCCTCCCACGTACACAGACGCGTAATCTTCATTGTCATGTATGGCAATCATAATATAATCCTAATAATAATAAATGATATGGTGACTCTCCTCGCCGATCAGATCTGCACAGTTTGGTCATTGCCATCTAGAATGGCGTCACCCAGGCACCTTCATTAAATGTTCGGAATTGATCGAGATAGATGGATGGGAAAGAAATTTCTTAGGCATGCTCGTCAAATTTAATACTCTGAGGCACGGAATTCTCTCCGGGTGCAATACGTAGATGCAATACATTCATATCCATTTATAAATTCTTATATATTTAGGTGTAAAACAGGTATTAAGCGCATGAAGAAAAGTAATGCTCGATTTTCCTCTATTATGTTAAGTTTCATTTTCCATTAATTGAAGTAAATGTTAAAAATGGTAATTCCATTTCCAAGTGTAAAAATTTGGTAAGGGTTGGAAAAAGTTGAGTCATGAGCATTTAAAGTTCTAGATTTAAAGGAATAGTAACTTTAGAGTTATCAACTTTGAATTCTTACGCCACAGAGATGTTTAAAATTGTATGCTGCTCTAATTGTTAGTAGTTTTCTGTAAAGATTGTGTTGACACGGTGTCATATAATCCCTGAAAAACATTTGTTTTTGTAAGTGACTTTCAGTGATATTAAATTGATGAGATATTTTATATTAGAAAAGTGGCCAAATGTTTTATTGTTTTTCAAGAAACTTAAGCTTTATATCCAGTGACCTTCTAAAAAAAATACTAACTATCGATCGCTCATAAGTGTCCGTCAGTAATCGGGTCGAGTCTGTTATAACTAACATTCTTATCTACTCTTTTTGTTTTGTTATATATAACACGGGTGGTGTGCGGCTTCCCGGGAGTTTCTGATATATCATTGCCCATATACACTGTAATCAATCAATAAATCAATAATAATTTGACAATGGGTTGGCCGTCAAATTTATATATTTTCAAAATACTAGTGTTGTCAGAAACTGATCATTTTTATACTCCTATTTTACTGTATGCTTTATATATATATATATATATATATATATATATATATATATATATATATATATATATATATATATATATATATATATATATATATATATATATATATATATATATATATATATAAACACAAACAAGTACTTATTTAAAGTGCTCTTTTCTTATGATCTTCAAGTGCATGTACATATTTACATAACACAAATAATACTTCTGAGAATCACAGTCATAATTTTAATTATTTAACATAACCATTATTTTTATTAAAAAAATTATATATTTATTTCTTTATTTAATGTCATTAATAAATATATAAATTTTGTATTTTGATATTTTTGTTAGTATTTTAGACAAGAATATAACTACAATTTATAATTTTTGGCTTGTCTGTCAGATTTTTTTACTTATTTTTGGTTTCACAAATAACTACACTTTTTGGTAGATAGATATATTACTATTTTTAGATAATTTCTCTAGAGAGATTAAAAAAAAACAACAGAAAATACAAATTTTGCATAAAATTTTAATGTTTTTGTATGGAACCGAATAAAAGTGTTTGTAAATTACGTTTTACACTTATTAGTATTACTTTAAATTATAAAAGTAATTTTGTTATGTACTAAAGATTTGTTTACGGTTGTAAATCGTTTCAATATCATATAATGTTGTGAACTAAGAAATTATATTGCAAAGTTTTTTATGTATATATCACCAAAATTAATTGTGGAATTCCCCTTGATCGTACCATTCGTATGTGGGATAGAAAGATTTAACAGTATAGATCAAAGCTTGTGCAAGAAGTGTTTTGCACGATAGAATTAAGATTTTCAGACTTTAAGACGATTTACAATTGCAAATTAAAAATTTTCACACATATTTTCAAAAATATGCAAGACTGAAAAAATTTGAGTTTGAATGAAGTTTGACTATTTAGAATTGTCTGAAGTGCACTATAGATCAATAATACTTACCTTATACCAATAATTGATCAAAAAAGGCAAATAAATGGAGCAAGAACATAATGTAAGAATATTTCACCCGGAAGCAGTAAACTCTTTTTCTATTGCTAGCTTTTATAAGCGATTAGGCGATGTAAGGTGAAAATATATTATTATAAATTATAGAATATATTTTGCAAATTCGTAGAAATGATAGAGGACGGCGTTGTATTGATAGTTCTTCGATGACTTATTTTTTCTTCGTTCCTTTACTAATATTTCATGACGAGGATGGAAGATGGAGGAAGACAAGAAGAAAAAAAAACGGTATATAAGCTAAAATCTTTAAATATTATTACTTCATCATACAAATTTATTTCCATTTAGTTGGATTTTCTTTTTTTTTATGTAAAGTTTTCAATTTCAATATTTTATGAAAATTTATATAACGAGTATAAAAAATTGGTAACCGATAAGAATTTTAGTTTTGTTAGTTTTTTTAGGAGAATGTCGGTGAAAAAAGAAAATGTGAAAAATATCTTTCATTTGGATGAATTGAAGTAAAAATTTTTTTTGTATGTGTTTGTGTGCCTTCCTTTCTAGAAGATTTACAACGATATTTTGTTGTAAATTGAAAGGAAAACAATTGAATGTAGACAATATATAGTTCTGTATGTACATTCTATATATTATAAGGAATAGTCAAAAACGAGAGGCGATATTGATGGAATGTTAATAAGATTATTATGAAACGAAAAAAAAAATGTAAAGAAAATGGAAAAATAGAAAAATGAAAATCTTATCAACGTTACAATTGAAATGAAGTGTATTGTTTAAATTGATGGAGGCAAAAAAGAAAAACTGTATTATAATTGTGATTGGAATATTTTATGGAATTTTATTTTCTAGCATTGTTATGCTTTTCACTGCTTCAACATAATAATAATGGACAATCGTTTTGTTACTTCGTAACGTTTTTGCGTTTCGTATTTATTTTCACAGTGAAATTGTTTGATGATAAGAATTATAAATTTAATTGACATTTTATATGCTATTTTAACAACATGAAATAGCAAAAAAGGTCAGGTTTTTTTTTATTTTTATGGGTGTGTAATCGTCTTATATACTATGATATTATAGTGAGAAATATTATATTTTATCGATTTGACATTAATCTCATTCACCGAATTTTATTTTTATTTTTGGGTGCGTGTTTAATGTGATTTAGTGGCATGTGATATCAACGCTATAATCTAATGATAAACTTATATATATATATATATATATATATATATATATATATATATATATATATATATATATATATATATATATACATATATATGTATATAAACTTTTGATTCTTCAATGAAATTAATTGAAATTAATTTTTAAGGTTAATTTTCCTAAGAATATATTGGTTACTTATATTTATTCAATCAAGCTCCCACTGGTTCGAACAAACCATTAAAATATAGGTTTTCTATTGCCTATTGTAGAATTATATTCCAAGAAAAATTAATAATAGCCATACATACTATCGGTTAAATAAGTCATTTTATACAGAATACGCGATTTGAACATAAATTTATTATGATTGGCATAACCAATCTAAGCATCGTATAAAGAATGTTCTCTACTGAAATTTTTCTTTAAATTACTATTTAATGAAGTTTATATCTAATTTATCAGCTCGGTTACGGAACGTAAGACTGACAGTAAACGTGACTAAGAAAAAGTGATGATCGATAGTGTAAAAGTGTTTTTTGACCCGACAGCTTGCATCTTAATTTTGACCCAATCCATTTCACTTTATGTAATAGTTAATACCATTACTACAATCAATATGAACTGTGCCTTGCAAAAAAGTTTGGCTTTACCTAAGTTTTGGTCAAAATGTGTTGATGGTATTTTAACATCCAAACTAATATTTCCATTAAAATAATTTTACTAAATGTCATATAACTAGCGGGATTTCCCTAAATGAATAAATTTAAGGTTAGTTGTTTAAAGAAGTGTTTAAATACACTAGTATTTTACAGTTTTAAAAATTATTTAGGTTCACATTCTTAGCCACTACTTGGGACATATTTCATTTTCGATATGGTATTTGTGGTGCAAAATGTAACAACTTACTGAATAAATTTAAAACTGCCAAAATAGGTTGAGTTTCAAAATAAAGTTATAAGAGTTCCTTTTTGGACCTTTTTCATAATTTGGGTCCTATTGCCATGCAGGGGCTGCATATAGTATGATAGTCTTAACATAAAGCTTATAGGCCAATAATTTGAAACACTTCTACATTTAAAAAAAATGGGCCATTGATTTTTTTCAGAACCTTAATATAATTTTTAAAACTTTTTGAAAACAAAAATTACTTGATAAAATAATATCTATAGAAATTTACCCGAGCTCGTGCAACAGAAGACTTAAGACAGAACCCAGAGGGACACCCATACTCATTTCTTTAGAAAACAAAAATGTACGATCCTAAAGATAAGATTTTATTAAATTTGATTTAATAACACCCAACACTGGTAAAATTTCAAAAATCTTTTTCAAAAATCATGCTTTGAAAAAGATTTTTTTCTGCCCAAAAGCCTGATCGGCTTTGTATTTTCAGGCGTACTTGATTTCCCAGATTTTGCGATCGGTATTATTTTTGAGAGCCTTGAAGAATTCGGAAAAATTGTAAAAGTCAGTATAGCATTTATTATCACCACTAATTCGTAAAACGCTGATACTGGTAAATTATTAATTGCTCTATTTGAAATCCCGGAGATTTTTAATTTATTAATTTATGAACCAAAACTAAAACCATTGTCAAATTTGTAGCTTAACTATATTAGTATCGAAATCACTGACTATTTTAGCAATAATTGAATTATTACCAACGTTTTCGCCTTCATAAATTAATTGATAATAATCAGCGATTCCGTTAGATACATTTACTGCATCAATAATCGGGCTATCGAAATCATCAATTGATGAATTAACTTTACTGCAAGGATAAAAAGGTTAAAAAAATAATGAAGCCTGCGTGTTTATGTAGAAGAAGGGCAAGTTCATGACGTCGGTCGTGGTCTAATAGGCTATTCCAGTTTAATTTTCATTTCACGTTTGAGGCTTGGTTTTAAAACTCGGTACACGTTTGTCTAAATTTCTTGTATAATCTCCTGGTACATGTAAATTGACACATTTTACACAGTGAAACTGCATATTACAGCGCAAGAGGATACACGACCGAATGCTTGACATTTTTTATATTTTCTACATTCGCAGGCTGATTATCTTGGGTTCCTAGCTTATTCGGTAACTAAAATAAGCAATAAAGCTGCGTATTTGTGTGTTTTAGTGGTTTTCTCAAGTACGAATGTATGAAATATAAGTTTTTTTTGTTTTTCACATCCGTTCGCGTTTAAATCTGCTGAATTTAACAATAGAACTCTGCTGGACCATATTCGTGGTATAGATATAGAAGTACTATTTGATGTAATTCCCATAGCAATGCAGTTATTTCTGCCCAAAATATTAAATTGTCCACAGATCACGAAATCAGTGATATTTGAAACATTATTTAAAATGTTAGAATTTTAAATCATAATATGTTCTTCGCAGGAAGAATACTCAAATTCTTCAGCGTTCAACATTTTTTTCACATTCTGTTTGTATTTCAACTAGATCCGTAAAATCAGTATCCCTCATTTTATTTGTTGTGGATTCATCTTGGTAAGCATTTGTAAGTGTCTTCATCGTAATAAGTAATAGTCGGAATATTTATTAGTTTTGGTCAAGGGCTAGTATCGAACTCTAGACCACGGCGTGATAAGAAATTATCTTAACCATCGCACATTACCACATTAGTTTAGTTCATAAAAAATATGGTTTTACACATGGAAAAAGTGATAATAGCTCTAGTAGTCATTCCCAGCTATTCGTGGTCAAATTGAGTGTCGAACAAACTTTCAAACAGCTTTGCCCTAGGCTTTTGGTAAATGTATTATATGCTCAAAATAAATTCCTGTCGATTAGTTAACTAAATTAACTTTAATTTGGACATTTGTATGAGCTTTGATAAGCAACACACTGATACTGTAGTAAAACAGAAATAATAGCCTTGATAATCTCATATTACAAAAAACCTTGTAAAAAATCTGAACATTTATTGCCATTAACCAAAAATGTACAAAATCCTAAAAACGCGTGATAAAACTGGGAAACTTATGCTTAAAATCGAGAACTTCTTAAAACCTAGGAAGTTCAAGATTAACTATAACTTGCTGGACATGTAACAGCACCAGAAAGCATTGCCATAAAACGCCGAAAAGTATGTTGTAAGAATTGTTAAGACTTCAATTCATAACTTTTTTTACTCACAAAATGAGTTATTATAGTTTCCCTCATTATTATGAACCAAATATGACTGTAAATAGGAAAATATGAAAACATTTAAAAATGCCACCAATATGAGTGAAAATCCAAAAATTGCTAGGGACTGCTCAAAACATCTAAAATCTATTTTTTATATTCCACTCAAAATAAGTTCACTATTCAGTCGAACAATACTTGAAAAACGATGAGTGAAATTCAACGATAGTTTATAATCGCTCAAACATTTGTCATATAAATTGTACCTACTTCACCTGGATTACAATCAATTGATGGGCAATGACTAGAGGCATAACTAGGACGCCAGTTTAATAAATAACGAATGTGGGGGGTAAAGTAAAAATACTTTTTGATATTAAGTGTTAAGCATGTAAAATATTTATTTTCATTTTGCTCCCCCATCTATATAAAGCTATCCACCATAAATGTTGTCTTGATCATGAAAAACAACAATAAAATCACATACATTTATGGAAAATCTATGAAGATGTTATATGTAGTATGAATTTTCCGTATATACTATGGTCGTCGTTTGTGATGATCAGATTTTATATCTACAATTTTATTTTCATCTTAGCTGCTCTCTATATGATTCCTTGTTGCTGTAAATTTTTTTATTTTTGCGTTCGTTTCTGCTGTACTGTGTATATTATATGTCATTGGTTTTTTTCGTTATATGTACGACACAGCCATACACACAATACAATATATACGTACATATGTACACATATATTGTAGAAGAGGGTAGATGAAGACTTGTAAAAAAAAAATGTATAAAGATGACAGTTTTATTTGTGGTAAAAATTGAAATATTTTATGTTTGTAAATAATAGTTTGTTTTTGTTTTCGAAGTTATCCGAGGGATTAAGAATTTGTCAAGGGTTGTTATTTGGCGTACGTATATATTATATATATATATATATATATATATATATATATATATATATATATATATATATATATATATATATATATATATATATATATATATATATTATAAATATATCGAATTTAATCTTAAACCAGAAACAAAATATAAAAAATACAAAAAAAAAAAAATGGTAAGACATTTTATATAAGTAAACGATTTTTATGGTGAATACAGGCAAAACTGAATTTGATTGATATCACAGAATTTATCATAAAATATGTAGCTCAGCAAGCTCTAGCTATATACCAAATATATTCATTCATTTAATAATAATACACCAAAATTATACAAAAAAAAAAAAAAAAAACTGCTGAATGTTCGCGTGAATTTTTATCATTTTTAATATTTTTAAATTTTTCGCCCCGGTATTTCCATATTTTTTTATGTGTGAGCTGAGTGTTTTTTCGTTTCGGGAGGGTAGAAAATTTTGTTTGCTTTTTTTTTATGCGAATAAAATAATATCATTTCGATGAAAGAATATGATAAACACTCAGACATTTTTTTTTTATGTTTTGTTTCTGATTTAAATTTTTTTTTTGTGAAATTTGAATATGAAACATAAAGTTACATAAATGTGGTGTTGAATTTATTTGTATATCCGGGTATAAAGGAAGTGATATGTATGTATTTATATGTAAGTTTGCATATATCATGCTGCACATTCATTAGTTTTTAATAGCATAAACATCTTTTGAAAGTCGTATGTTGATTTTTGATTTTATTTGATTTCGATGAAATTTGACTGTAAATGCGGCAAAAAGCAAAAATAGTTATGAGTCATTTTGAATGCGATACTATTAAACTTCTAGAAAATTGGAAAAATTCAGTAATATTTTTGCTGATCTAACAATAATATTTCACCCTTAACATTACAAAGTTAACGGTTTATGCAAAACATTATCAATAGAATTTTGAATTATCTTTGTAACCGGTCGTATAGCGATGGTTATGATGCTTGCCAAAATTATGGTGTCATTAGCAAATACAGTGTTTTATGGGTTTTAAAAGCTTTCGATGTTTGACATAAATCGATCAGTTTTAGTAGGCTTACCATCATACATTTTATCATTGTTTGGAGTTTCTTCAGAACCACTCTTGTTATTAAGTCAACACCTAGCACTTTTTTTTGTTAAATAGTTTTCTACATTTCTAACAGATATCTACAAAACTGCAATCATCACTCTTTTCGACCCTTACGATGTAATAAATGGTTTGGATTTTGTATTATTTCGTTGACTGTTTTAGGCCACACTGTAAATTCAGGTGGCATCATAGTCTATTAACGTGTCGCGTGTACAATGAATTTTAAATTTAAATCACTCAAATCTAACTCAATATTTTTTTAAGACACGGGATACAATAAATAAACATCAGCTACACTCTTAGCTCATCCGATTGAAAATTATATTTTAAATACTACGACAGACAGTTCAGAAACACAGTCGGAGCAGAGTTGTATCAATACAATGTCATTAAGAAAACATGGGAACACAACATTTTTTTTTTAAAACTTCAACCAGCTGAAACTTATTATTCTGAATTTAACCGAAATTGCTAATTATGGTTATGATAAAAGGAAATTTGTGTTTATAAAGATCATAAGCCACTCATTACCGCAAATTCCTCATATATCGGGCAGCCACAACTTATAGTTGCTTATTATCGCTCTATAACTATAACACGCTGTTTTGAAAACAAAGAGGCACCTTTTAGTGGTAGTCTATTCAAAAAAGGCACCTGCAGTATTGGAATGTTTGTAAATTGTGCTTTCTAGTGTTAATGTTGAACGATTGCTACACCTACAAGAATACGTTTAAGAACTTGGTAATCTGATTGCAAATCAAGAGCAAACTAAATTTAAATTGGGAACGTTAAATGTGTAACGCCGATAAAGGTGTGAATCTTTGGTGGCCACACGCCTGTTGCATCAAAATTCTTTTGACTAAAAATGAATATTGAGTCAAAACCGTAGTAAAAAAAGTAAACGTCACACAAAGCCGCTTGAGGAAAACGTTCCAATTGTTCAACAAAAAAGATTGGACTTGCTGATTTTTGGATGCTTGAACTAATAATTGTCCAGGATTACGTGGGGTTTGACCATAAACTAGATACAAAGGTTTGTTCATCAGACCAATTTTGAGTATTTTGATGAGCATAATCAGACGATTTCAGAGTGCTGCAAAACCTATGCACCCTGTCATTTGATTGGGGATAGTATGATATTGTACATATGCGGCGAGAGCCTAGCAACCGAATTTGGCCCCTGAATTAATATCGGAAATGCCTAGTCGTACAAAATAAAGCTAAAAGCTCGCTCTTAAATGCAGAGTTCTTAACTTATGCTAGCGATAGCTTTTTTGAAAATTTTATGCACCAGTCGTCATTATGTTTTTTGCACCATCAACCGAATGTGCTAAAAGAACATCACTACAAAGAGCGTAGTTAATTCCCCGAGGTGTGGAACGAACCGGTAGAAATAGATCACCATACCAACAAAATGTTGCATAAGGCTTAGTGAATTGAATAGAGGGACATTTTTGAGTGCCTCTATTCATTCTGCGGATAGAAGGTGTACGTATTGTTCATCATGATTACGACTTGCAACAATAATGTCGTTGATGTACACAAATAGGAAATCCAATCCTTTTCTCTGACACCATAAGACATGTGAGTCAATCTAAACATGCCGAATGGAATAGTAATCACTGTTTTGTGTATGTTATCAAGTGCCGTTGGTATATTATGATGAAATGCGTGAACTAAATTAATTTTGGTAAACTCCGTACATCCATTTAGATTTACAGCAAACTTATGTATATGGGAGAGTGCGTAACGATTAGGTAAATTACACGCATTCAACCGGCAATAATCCCCACAAGGACGCCTGAATTAACAAGGGCATCATATCTGGGTTCCTTCGTAAGACTTGGGGAAATGTTTGAAAAGTAGTCCATATTGCCCTTCTACTACGTAAATTTTTAGAGGGGAATGATAATAGCTTTCGACATAAAAGAAACTGAAGGAAGTGTTTTATTGTCAATTAGTTTCCTATTTCTTTAATTCCAAATTAATGAGAAAATCGCCTCCTATAATAGGGTGAAAAACTGAAGTATGATATCGTGACGTAAGCCAAGATCGATTGGAAACAATTTGGTACCGTTACCGTATGGATTTGTTCTAGAACCATTAGCTACCGACAAGAAATTTATGTGATTAACTAAAATTTAATTCGAAAAGTTGGCCCCTGTATATATTAAAACGTTTATTTTAGTATTTCAGCAAGTCAAAAAAAGCAACTTGGTACAATCCCATCGCTAGTCACCTAAACGAAGGGTTTAACTATAGTTTTCCGGGTGCTTCTGGGTTGTTTTGGGCTTATCAAAAACGCATTTTGTACTACTGCATTTATATTAGCATTTTGTCTAAATTTTGCATGACACCAACAGAGTCCCACTTTATAACAGATCGTGAATGTGATCGATTTCGAAAACTCGATCGATACCGACATTTATTTCTAGATGACCTATATTTGTGCCATGAATTATTTCTATCGAACTGTTTTCTGAAATGAGCTTTTAAGTCGTTAATTGATTTCTGCAAATTCCCTAGAGATATTTTTTAGGTGGTTCTTATTTGGTGCAAATTAGACGTACTGGCACTAATCAGGCTATTAAAACTAAAATTTTAATACGATTAGATTTTGATGAACCTGTCATATTCTCTAAGCAGCGATAAAATTCGGAATTATCATCCTGTGTCGTTTATATTATATATATGTTTAGTGGTCCTGCCAATTCGATGATGCTTGTTTGCGAAACTGGTAATATAAAACACTGTGTTGTTTGACCTCCGATAACCTTATCAAACCACTATAGCACACCACTATAAATTAAATAATTGTTATATAATTGTATAGATCTCATTAAATCATGTAGCATACGTGTTTATGCCATTTATATTAAAATATCAAGATTTTAAAGTTTTTTAGTACGACCAACAACATAACAAAATCTCTAAATGGTGATACGTCAAAAAACTAAAAATTATCTTATTCAAAAAGTCAAGTTAAATTTAAAGCTCCGAGACAAAAAATATAAATTAAACATTTTATTTTTGTGTCGTAGTTGCATTTAATTTATATTTTGTGTTAGTGATAGATTTATAAATTTATTGATCCAATAATAGACAAAATAAATAAATAAATAAACTTGTTAAAATAAGAAAATTAGTTTCAGATACGACATACATAAAAAAGATATATATATATATATATATATATATATATATATATATATATATATATATATATATATATATATATACATATATATACATATACAATATGTTGTACTCATCTCAAAAAGGATTTAGTAAAGGAGATAAAGAATTTCTTTTTAGTTATTTTTTTGGTTGGGCGTATATGTCATTTAGTTTATTGTCAAGTAAATAAGAATTTAAATCAAAACGAAATTTTCTTTCTTTCTTAAAGGCCAAATAATACAAAACAAAACTAAATTATCTTCATATATTGGTATTCATCTCCCTCTATATATTATCTTCTCGTAACTTGTTAAGGATTTATTTTTTTTAATTTCTTAAGATTTAGATGTGATTTAGGTGATTAATCAAATCACTTATCAATTTATTTTATTTTTTTTTATATACACGTACACGCACAAAAAAGGAAAAACTAAGATTAATTAATATTATTCCTTCTTAACTTGTCTGATTCAAAAGGAGAATTTTTCATAACTGAACATGTATTTTATGTTTTAACACACATACACACCAATATACAGACACATAAACCAATACCAAAAAAAAAATCAAACAACTAAATAAGTCACGTGGAAAAGCAATCTCGCGCGTGCGAAAAACAAAACAAAGCGCACAAAACATAAAAATTTATGAACATAAATAAATAAATAAATAAAACAAAAAAAAAAATAAAAAATTGACTTGAAAAATATATAAAATGATTTTGTGCTATTACCGCATGGAAATTTCATTTTATTTTTTATTTTTTTTACCTTGCTCGGAAAAACTATATGTATACATGTACATACAAAAATATTTGTGTGAAAAACGAGAGAAAATTTACTAAATCGGGATTTTCGTGTGTCAAACGATGAGATTTTTTTTTGGTTATAAATCGGGGTTTTCTTTTTCGAATTTCCCCTCAAAACATTTTATTTCAGGAGAAAAATGTGAACAATTCTCGTTTTTGTATATGTGCATGCACAATTTAACAATTGATTGGATATTTTTTTAGGCCAGAATACCAAAACGTAAAATGAAATGAAAATTATAACCGAGCACATGACGAATATGTGTTTTGTATCCACCCCCACTTTTTGTGAATGTATTTTATTTAGTAGGGGAATTAATTTTATATAAGTATTTTCTCGTTTTCCCACTATATATGGTGGTGAAAAACACTCCGAACATAGCATAAATACACATGAAAGGAAAAATAAAATGCTGAGAACCGCACATAATACTATTCTATGTATGTATACATAAATTCTCAAAGTAGATAAATAGAATATATATATATATATATATATATATATATATATATATATATATATATATATATATATATATATATATATATATATATATATATATATATATATATAAACACGAAGCCGACGAAGAAGAAGTATTGTGTAGTCAAAAAAAAACAAGTAAAATTTATATATTACATTGGGGCTTAGCCGGGACCAGAAAATTTTCATACAATTTTTTTGATTATTCGCTAACAAGCGCTTGTCGAGTTTGCATCGATTTTACCGTCCCTGTTTTAAAACGTAATACAAGAATTATAAAAAAAATAAAATTATATTATTATTAAAGCAAAATTATTTTAATTTGTTTTAGAAAAATTTGCAATTTAGATAAAATTAAATTTTCGGTTATTTCGGTTTTGTTTTTAAAAGTTTGTATTCAGTAAAAAAAAAAAAAAACTTGCCAATTTAATTAAAAAAAAAAAAATTAAATATTTTAAACGCGAATTAAATTGTTTTTAATTTCTAATTTAATTAAATTGTATACATATACATCCTAGTTTCGTTGTCGTTTGTGCTGGAATATCGCGAATTTTTTGGTTCTCATAAATTTTTGAGTGAAAGTGAAATTTAATAAAACAAAATTTTAAAATAATTAATAAAAATTTACGCGATTTTCGGGTTTTATATAAATAAAAAATTAATATATTGAGTGAATACAAAATAAAATAAAAATACATATACCAAGTTCTATTTAGTTGCATTTTTAAGTTTATAATATTGTGAAAAAATAAAAATTAAAAATACAAAGAAAAAAAGAAAATTTATATTTTTACCATAAAATAAAATATAAAAATTTTTATGTGTTTTGTGAAAAGTTAAAATCGTATAGCAAAATAATAATATATATATATAAATATATATATATTTAATAATTTATTTAGATAAAAAAAAATTAAAGTAGTTTTTTTGTTGTTTTGTGGAAAATATATTTACATATATATTTTCAACAAATAAAAAAATTAAAAAAAAAAAAATAAAATCTAAAAAGGTTTTCCGATACAAAATCTAAAAAAAAAAAAGTTTGTTTTACCCACACAATTTTTTGTGTTGGTTTTGTTATACTATTAAAGGAAGGAATCCAATCAATAATAAACAAAAAAACTCGTAGTAAGTTTTTAAAATATAGTACCTACCTATAAATATTTTACACTTTAAACAGTACTATATATAACCTATATATAGTACTGTTTAAAGTGTAAAATTAGTTAAACAGCTGAGTCAAATTACATTTTTTTACATCGACCTTTTTTTCCTTGTATTTTTTGTTAAATTAACATTCCTACGCAAAATAATGAAAGTGTTCCCATTTCTTGTTTCATAATTTGGTTTGGCGTAATTTTTCCGTTGTTTTTTTCAAGTGTTGAATCGTACATGAAAAATGTAAAAAAATTGTGAAAATTCAAAAAAAAAAAATCCTCATAAAGATTTTCTTTTTGGATTAAAGTAAAATACATTAAAATAACTTAAGGCGATTGATTTTTTTTAACTGTGCTCTGCTCTGTATATATATATATATATATATATATATATATATATATATATATATATATATATATATATATATATATATATATTATACTTTTTGAGCTTTTCATGTTACTTTGAGTACAGAACGAAATTATAAGAAAATAATAGAAATTGATTGATTAAATAAATAAAATATATATGTTCCTTTTTAGGTCAGAAAGCTTTTTATATATCTATAGTTATATATGTATATATATATGTATATGTATATATATATATATATATATATATATATATATATATATATATATATATATATATATATATATATATATATATTATAGGCACACATAACTTTTTGGAATAATATATACAAATCATTTGAAATGTAACATGTGCACTCAATTGCGTTATTTAATTTAAAAAGTGAAAAAAAAATACTTGTGTATACGTTGGTATACATAAATTTTCCAAAAGCTCCAAATATATAAAAAGTTATATATATATATATATATATATATATATATATATATATATATATATATATATATATATATATATATATATATATATATATATGTATATATATATATATATATATATATTTCACCTCTAATTTTATTTTTAATTTAACAAAACATTTTATTTTTCCTACCGAATGAAAATAAAATAATAAAAAATTTATCTTAATAATACGGTTTGGTAATTATTAGAGTGGATAATTTTTTTTTACGTATTTATATTTTGTTTTATGTGGAAAATCAAAATGATATATATACATATTATTTATACACAAAACTTTTGAGGAAAATTTGATTTGAAAACAAAATTCTGGCGAAACGAATATGCACACACACACACACATACAGCACAGGGTTGGAATAAATTTGTTGTACGGATACTGTATACATACAATATTTAAGATTGTATAAATCTAGTACAGAGCACCTGTTGTCATGTTTTATATATGCGCTTGTACATGTTGCATATTTTTTTTTTCGTTTACTATATATGTATAGTTTAGAGAGATAATCCAATTTAAATAAAATCATTGCTTCTTTTCGTTGTACGATAATAATATTTCTATGAATTAATTTATTTTGTCGGGCGTACACTATTTTTTATGTAAAGATGTAAACTTGTATGATTTATTTTGGTGCTTCTAAATATATTAAAATATGCAATCATATTTTGTGATTTTTAAATTTCAATTAGTGGATATTAAATTTTTACCTTTCAAAAAATAATCAGTATTTAACAAGAATTTTATTAAATGTTTTGTTTTATTTTCACAGAAAGATAAATTTTATCACAAATTTTTTTTTATAAATAAGCATAAATGTTTATTAAGTTCAACTAATTTGATAGTTAAATTAGCTAATATATTTCATTTAATACATAGTAAAATTAACAAAACTATGTAGTACAACTAACTATATTTTTAGTTAATTTATTTAAACAATAAATTTTTTTAAATTAATATTTTTAATATTAATATACTAGAATTACCTATATTTCGTAGTAAAAAGCTCTTAGTAGTATGGAATTAACACATCTTCTAATATTAGAATTCGATATATTTCGAAGTAAAAAATATTCACATCAGTATTATATTAAAATAATTAAAAGTTGTATGCACTTGTACCCAACTTTTAATTAAGTGTCATTTAGCGTCGTTTTTAACATTAAACATGCTTAAAATGAGGATAAGCAAGAAAAAGTGAGACAACATTTGTAAACCTAACATTGTTTCATTATATGTCAAAATACAAAAATATATTACTTATACGTTTTAGTGCATCGTTTGTATTCTTATAATTTGTTGAAAATTGATTTTATTATATCTTAATTAATAAACGAGGTACCGTTCTATCGATTGTAAGGTATTCGAAAAACACTCTTCTTAAGCTGTGATAACCTTATTTTGATGAATACTCTCTATAGCAACGATCTCTTTTTCCAATTTAAATGAAAATCAGTTCGTTAACCCCTCTCAATGTTTAATCTTTTTGGAAGTATAGACATCATCTTATCTTTTTTCGGTAGATCTTTCTTCATTTTATTAAACAATTACAAATCGATGGTAAAATCACTTTTAAGCTACGCTAAAATTTCTTAAAACAAAGTTGGGTAATTTTCATTCGGTTCAGCTAAAGTTCTTCAGCTAAACTTGTACGTTGGTTTGTCTGTTCTTCATTTTCGTAATTGCTTAAAATTATATGTTATACATACAGGAACAATTCCAGTAAAGGTTGAGGTTTTAAATTTGGGATTTGCTTTACTATACACTGATACACTGATAATATATGCTGATTGAGTTTTAATAAAGGAATTGTTTCCTTGTTTGGTATTTGGCTTAATTTTAAACATACCAATCGATAATAGATTCTTTAGGTTTGATTTGTATGTTTCTTGATAATTATTACATTAAAAATGAATAATTTAATAGAAAAATATTTAAAATATAAAAATCAATTTGGATCCTAGCAATAACTTTTACACTGAAAAATAATAATAATAATAATAATAATCTACTTTGAAATGTAAAATAAAATATTTTATTTTATTTATTTTATTCGTCCATTATTTAAATTTTACAAAAATTGTTAAATTAACTTTGCTGACAGTTGAACTGAATTGTTAAGTGAATATATCATTTGCCTACTATGCCTTGCATTAATATTTGTGCTCATGAAAAAAATATTTTAGTTATGTTTACTAAATTATAAAATTAATTAAATTTTTACTTTTTCAAATTTTTTTTTTCAATGCAATTAAGTATTAAATAATGTTTCATTTGGTATACAATTTAAAAAAAATATCTCAGGATTTACGTATAAAATAGTTAATTTACTCTGTTGCAAAAATATTTGTGTTAGCAACATGTTTAAAAAAAATCAACAAATGGTGCTTTGAAATAACTGTTTCAGCATTTGGTTTTCAAAAATACACATTTTAAAAGAATTTTGCAAGATTCTTTGTTTTGTGAGCATTAAAAATCGTGACAATATGCAAAAAACCCGCAAACTGAGTATTGAAACCTGATCTGCAACTGTGGCTGAATATAATTTGAGAATCTCAGCCGAAGAACTGGCGAAAAAGTACAAGTGCCATACAAATACCATTAGGTATCAAGTTCGAAAACAAAATATTTACGGAACGGTGTAAAATATTGGAGTACGCCAACGACCAAGAATAACAACTACAAGATAAAATGCTTACATCACTCGATGTATGCTTACAAATGAACATTTAAGTCAACTAAAACTCTCAGGTCTCGCTAAACCTTTAAAAGATAACGGAAAACTCCAAATACACCATTCTACAATTTCTCGTCGTTTAAAAGAAGCCAGAGTAAAAATCTATACAGGCACCAAAAAGTTTTCAAGACAAAATAAAAAAAAAGGCTGTTGATCGCAAAACAGCATGTGAACAAGCCCCCTGGATTTTAGAGAAACGTTCTGTTTACTGATGAATCTTCGGTATCGTTAGACAGATCTTGGGGTCGCAAATTTTATTACTTGGAGCCAGAAAAGGTAAACAAACGTCGTGTTTCAATGCGGTGGAGGAAATATTTTGGTTTGGGGTTGTATAACCAACTTCGGTGTAGGACCACTAGCAATGGTGTCTGGGAAACTTAACCAAATGAGCTATTTAGAACCGCTAAATGATGTAGCATTGGTAGCTGGTTCAAAAATGATTAGGCTTGACTTTTTTCATCAGCACGACAATGCCCCTGCTCATAACGGACATGTTGTGACCATATAACATACAGAAATTTTCCTGTCGTTTATCTGTTCCTTTGATAATTTATTAATTTTATATTTAACTGAAATACTGATTTCATTCAATTTATAAAGTTATGTAAAATTAGATTTAAGTTTACGAGGGTTCCCCGAATTTAATGTGAAAATGTTTAATTTTGCAAAACCTGACTATAATAATAGTAATTAGCATTTATTCGTAATCTCTTAAAAATATTAATAATATACACTATTTTAGGAACCTTTATAATTTTAATCAGTAAATTTGACGAAATTATGTAAGCGTTAAATTTCGTAAAATTTTGAATTATTTCCTATCTTAATTTAACATACCACAATAATTTTTTTTAATGTTAAATTTGTACTATTCGAATTTTGTTAAATTAACTAAGTATATTCTTATTTTAACTTAGCCTGAATTAGTTCACTTGCTAATATGACTTTTAAAAAATAAAATTGTTTGCTTTACTTAGCAATTTGCGCGCAAAGTAAACACATTTGTTTGGCGTATATTACTTAAGCTGTGTTTTATTCTGACCACCAAATGTTAGTACTGGACTATAACTTAAACTCAAATCCAAAATCACATGATCATAAAATTTTTTTTTTAGTTTTAGATATCGTGCCTTAGATTAACTAACACATTTCCTAGTTAACATTAGACGGGATAACATTCATTTGATTCAAAAGTATAATTTTAAACCTTTGTTTAATCATAACTTATCTAAGTTGATACTTAATTGATTACCTAAGTTGATTTTTTTTAATTGAATTTATAAATTATAGAAATAAAAATGCAAGTTTAAATCCCAAATTAAAAAAAGGCAGTATTGAATGTCAAATCCTTTAACAGTCACAGAAAATGGATTAAATATAGAAGACTCGCAACAAGTGACAAATTCATTTATCTTTCAATAAATATTTTTAGGCTTAGATGCTTTCCAATACACCGTCCTTGCTTTAAAAAAGTTTAAGCCATTTATTATAACCTGAAGTGTGCTTATAACCTCCATTTTGCGCATATAATTTCCCACATATGCTATTTAAATTCGCCAGGTCTTCTGGTGCGGATTATATAGATTTAATTTAATAAAATGTAATGTAATACTACCCCGTGTCCGCCAAATTCATTCGCACTCCACTCGCATTATTTTATTGCTTCTTTACCTCATAAGACCAGTAATTCTTCGAAAAATGATTTATTCAATGCCTTTTCACTGATATAGCACAAAATTATTCTTGTCATACAATATACATATTTTTTTTATCCCAGCATGGTTTCGTATCACATATTATTTAATAATAGGGCAGCCCTTAAAAAAAGTGTGTTGCTGCTAATCTCTACACTGACAGTTTCTTCTAAGAATATTTTATTGCACGCAGTCATTTGAAATTTTGCGATTTTAACACTCAAGTTTATGGTTGATATTACTTTCAGGAACTTATTCATGTGCATGGCTTTGAAAACAGGCTACATAATATCTACATTTTTGTTCCAATAGAGGTATAGCTGTTGACAGTTGCGAAACACTAATAAGGATGTTAATATTCATAAACATGGGAATTTTATTAAATGGCATCTTCTTTTGTTTGTATATATTAAAATGTGGCTATTTTTTGACTATTTCTAAGGACTCCATCGCAATTTAAAAGTCGAGTCGATGGTTCAAAAAACAAAAGAATATTTTTGTTTCCTGTAAATTACATTTTAATTTTCATTTTCATATTCAATAGTGATATTTTCAAAAGTAGGTTCTTCGTCAAAATTGCAAGACCCTTAATTTTAGAATGAAACCATTAGATGGAATCTTGATCAAATAGATTTGAAAAATAATATCGATTGAACATCTTCGGATTCCTGTAATTGAACAAGTTAATTCCGTTATAAAATATACTGTTTTTTGCAGGAAATATTTTATAAAGATTGCCTGTAAATCAAAATACATTTGTCGTTTGAGCTGCGTACTATTTGCACACCGATAAACAATGGCTAGGTCATAAAATGCAAACAATGTTGTAATAGAACCCATAAAATGTCAGTTTTTTAGCAGTATTTGTGTTATATAATTTTCTTACTAAATTTCGAATTAAGAATAATGAATTTGTTCTCTAGAGTTACTTTCTAATCGAAGAAGTGAAAGTCAGTAGTTATAGTCTGTATACAAAACCCAATTATTACTCAATTTAATTTAAATTTATCCTACTAAAACCAACTATGGTAGATATACCACTAACGTGCTTTCCCGCGCGTATCAAGGTACTTTTTGAACAACTTGTTACTTCTCAAAATGAAGAATTACCAAGTGCATTACTGCGTTTTTCCTTTACCCGATATTAATTTTGTTGATCCTAATAGGTTTACTTTTGTATTTAGACTCAATGGGATTTGGTATGGTAAACTTCATAGTAGTTAAATTATTTATTTATTGGGTTCAGTAAATGTTATCACATTTATCATTAACCGCAGTGTGGCGAAATCAGTATTATCAATTTGTGGAAAGTGGCTTCTAGCCTTATACCAAAAATCGATATTGTTTAAAATATCAGTGAAATTTGGCCGATTAGTAAGTTACCTGCCCTATTGCAGGTTATCTGCGTTTGACTGTGTTAAGGTTTCATTGGCTCATAAATTACAATTGTATTATATGTTTTCAAATTATGCTTTTTTATTACATTTTATTCATATTTGAAATTAATATGTATTTGTAAAATCGTAAACAATTTGTAAAGTATGGAAATGATTTTTGTGAAACGCGTGATGAATCTTGTTGCATACCTTAAGGACTAATAGTGAGTTCTATATTTGTATCCCTTGATACTAATGATCTACAAGGGCATATTTTAAATTGGTGGTTTTACCTTTATTCTGATAACTTGGATCTATGCTTAGTTCTTAAAGTATTACAATTAGATGAGATTAATTGATGCGTCTTAATACTGATCTTAAAAATATTTCTTTATGAGCCAAAAATGATTATTTTACCATTGATGTTAATTTTATACCAACTTTAAATAATCAGTAGGTCTCTAAAGAAAATTGCCTTAAAATTGATTCCATCCATGCTTTATTTGAATTATGATAAAATTACAGTACGCCTTCCCATCCGATCCTGACAAATTGATCTTCGACCATCGCTCCAAAGGGTCTTCTAAGATATGGCTCAAATGGACAAATGGTTCTATCGGATTAACTTTTATTTTAAATTTTGGAATTATGGTTTTGTTTAAATTTTTGGCGGTTAGAAAAGGACCACAATTACTTGTAAAGCAAATAATCCTATCTTCACCACTGCTGTTGTTTTTTGAGAGGTCTATTCCACCAGTATCGTAGTAGGACTTAATTGCATTATGAAATCCCCCGTTTTGAGCAAATTTGACTGCAATCGTTCCCAATTGTTAAATGTTCACTGCATTATTTTCGCACGATTCACTTCAGTAATTGCGGTGTGTACAAGTTTTATTTTTTCCCATTTTCCATGATATATATATATATATATATATATATATATATATATATATATATATATATATTACAATTTCTTTTCAAAAATTGATCTTTGACAAAATTTAGACTTTTTTTTTCTTTACCAAAATTTCTTAATTTGGACGACTTCAAAAAATAATTCCATAATAAATTTAAAAAAAAAACATCTAAATTATAATAATTTATTGTGAATATTCCCATTATAATTCGGTTTTTAAGCCTTCAGGTGTTTATGGCATTATAATATTATAATTTGATTCGATGAACATTCATTAAATTATTTCGGTTCATAAATTAAATATAATGAAGGTAGAACTTTTTATTTTTTGTTTTTCTAATTTAATCAGTCAAAAAATCAAAAAAAAAGCACAATACACTTTACCAACTATACAAAAAAAATTATGGTCCACTAATATTTGACCCAGTGGTTTTTATTTATAAAAGCTCATAGTATAAAATATTTAATAATTATAACTAAGTTTTGAACATAATACAACTGTACATTTTTTGAATAGTTTGCTTTGAGCTTTTGACTATGCTTTATTATATAACTTTAAGAGCGTTTGTTATATGAAATTAGGGCAAGACGATAATTTTTTTCCCATTAAAAACCGATTAAAACGAATGTATTAAACATGGATACACACACACACAATGATTTTTATATAATAATATCTAAACTACAAGTTTTTATGTGTGTGTGTGTATATGGATATGTGGAGAGTTTCAAAATGAACCATTGAACGAAATGTTTTTTAACTTTTGTTCAAAACCAAAAATTCTAATTAAACTTTTAGGTTTTATATAAACATCCATACAAACATATAGGATACACATTTTTGTGCTGAATAAATTATTTTATATTCAAAAAATTAATAAAGCTCTGGATTCTTTTTTTTTTCTGTATATATTTGTTTGTATCCCCCATTCATATACAGAAACACAAAATAATAATAATAAAAAAATTATTAAAACCAAAGTTAAAATTGTAATCTGTTCCGGTTTAAGATTTACAATTTTTCATGTAACAATTTTTGTATATATATATATATATATATATATATATATATATATATATATATATATATATATATATATATATATATATATATATATATATATATATATATATATATATATATATATATATATATATATATATATATATATATATATAATTTTTACTGAATCAAAAATATAATATACCAGGAAAAACAATTTGAACCAGAACACACAATGTATGTTTAAAAAAAATGTTATAAAGCAACATAGAAAACACAAAAACCACAACACACGAAAAATATAACATGGCAAAAAAAAACGTATATATATATATATATATATATATATATATATATATATATATATATATATATATATATATATATATATATATATATATATATATAAACAATTCAATCCTTTTTTTCGTTTTACATTTTCAATTTTCATTTAGATCGTTCTGGTTTATTCCACTCTACATATTACTGATTCTGTGTTTTCCACATTTTTACTTTCACAACATTTTGCTATCTCTTAAGTACTTGATATCTACAGTCTACTTTATTGATCTTCCCAAAAACATTTTTTTTTATTTTTTAGTCTAGTAAACGATACGAATCGTATATACGATATTAGATTTTAAATTTTATATCGTTTAAATCGGTTTTAATTAAGAAAATTAAAAAAAAAAAAACAACAACAACAACATAAAAATAATACAGAATTAGAAGAAAACACATAAGATGAGTTAAAATACAAAAATCAAAATCACAAAGTGGAAATGAAAATGTTTTGGTTTTTGGTAATATATCTTAAAGATTTTTTTTTTTGTTTCGTTTCTTGGAAGAACATAATATTAACATGGTGATGATTTTTAATCGAGCTTTTACATTTTAGTTATAATTTTTAATTAGTTTTTGTTTTGTGAAATGGCTTTTATCATTTTAAAATGATCCAGAGTTGAAAATAAAAAAAAATATTTTTACTTTAATATTTTCTTTATAATTTAACAATGTTAATTTAATTCCAAGATAAGCACATACAATTCAGAAAAATTAATTATTTTTTTTTTAAGCCAATTTTTAGAAGACCAGTGATTTTCTTTTATTTTGAACATTTATCTTAGATGAGTGAAAGTTTGTATAAAAAGCGAAATAAATTCTAAATACTTTACCTTTCGATTAATTTGTGGTTTTTGGGATGTTAACGTAGAGTATTGACAAGTATATCTTTCAAATTAATAGTTTTAGACAAAAAGTTTAAAATCAAAGGTCTAATATTTTTAACTCTACAGATTTTTGAATATTTTTGAACTACAGATAAAGAACAGTGCGTAATTTAAGTTAAAAGAATATGAAAAAACTATTGTATGCTTCATTTAGATTATTTTGCATAAAACAAGAGTCCAATTTTCCCTACTGACTTCGGAAATTTTGATGGATAATCCACAAGGTATCTTTGGATATAGAAATATTTTGGATTGGTGAGAGATTCACCATTTGATCGTAACAATGTACAACTGCCATTTAAAATTTAAAAGTTTATGATTTAACAAGGTTTTTCCTTTTTTGAATTTACTGTTTCTTACTTCCATTAGTTTTTCTCATGCAAATTTTAGAATTTCCACTTGCACGATTTTAGCCTGATATTGAAGTTCCCGCATTCTAAAACTATATATATATATATATATATATATATATATATATATATATATATATATATATATATATATATATATACATATATATATATATATATATATATATATATATATATATATATATATATATATATATATCACAATATATATATAATCATGAACATTTCCGTAACGATCCTTTATAAAACGTAATTTATGTTTTCATAAACGGTTTATGGGAAATCATTGTTGTCAATATTTGTAGTTATCTACAGAATCCAAAGACCTCTTAGAATAACCCAACTCAGCTAGTTCATGAAGATATTTGTGCAATTTGCGATGGTTGCGCGGCTTCAGTGGATTTAAAAAAAATATGCTTAACGGTTGTTTTTTAAATTTTATATTGATTCCTAAAACTAAATTAAAAGTTTTGAGTTATAACACTACAATCAAATGAAATAACCGTTAAACTGACAAAATAATTCATTGAATCTAATTGATAATTGAGGTACATGATTGTGCCGCAACTTATATAAAAAAAAACTCAAATTAAAAAAACTTACTCTGTTTAGAATGAAAAATTAAACCTAAGTCTATAAATGGATGCAGATATTACTTTACCAGTAAATTTTTGACAGGCTTATTTAGTAACAGGTGATTCAATACTATGAAAGTATACGGATAGTCGTTTAATCACTCATTTAACAGTACATAAATGGACGCCCAGAGCTGAAAATTTTAGAGAATTTAATCCTTAAAGAAGATCATCTCTTGATCAGAATAGCGACACCCCTTTTCTTACTATCTTTCCTGTGCAGTTTTTAAATGTTATTTTCAGAATTAATTTGTAACTTAAGCTCTCTAAGCCATGTTTCGGATAAACGTGCTAAATCAATGTTAAGAGTTTTAAGAATATTTAAAAATTCTACATATTTTTTTTTAATCAAGAGCCGTTCCAATATATTATTCTTATGCTTCTTTGAGCCGAAGTTATTTTGATTTATATAATTATTTAACTTTGACATTAAGGTATTTCATCCAGATGTTGATAATAGCAGATATGTTTTTTACAGGTATTAAATATTATCGTAATCGTCTCTTTCAGGACAAACTGAAGAAGGAGTTTATTGTGTGCTTCTGCAGATGCGGCATTGAATGTATTCTTGTCTCGACTCTTCACCAAAGAAAGTACATCACCGATTGTTAAAACAATTTTTTAGTTCATATCCATAATCTTGCCACTTGATGTCCCAACTGTTTTACGAATAAAATGATCGCATTTAATGACTTTGTTAAATAATGACCGAAGCTGGTGCAGTTTTAGTTGAGTTTTGGAAAATGTTGCAAGATAAACGTTTTGGAATTCATACTCGTACCTTTTACGAAATATTCTCATTTTTCTGCTTCTTGAACAATTTGTTGTTAGTCAAATGTTATTTTTGCTTGGAAACATTCGATTTTCGAACCGAAAACTTATGATTATGCAAATTTAAATGTAATGAATTAAAATATCCTGATGAATGGAACATGAATATGGGACTTAAGTACGTTTTGATTCATTCCAAGTGTTGAAGAATCCTACAAAGTGTGAAACTTCGATTTATTGTAATACAACATAACTAATAAATTATTGGATACTCTAATAGAAAATTATGTTGAGATAATCCATTCCAAAATGATGATGCACTATTCACTTGACAATTTATTATATAGTACCAGCACCTAATTATAATTTGTGAATTGGAGCTGTACCTGAAATAGGTGGAAATGAAATTGCGACAGCGATCGAATAAAAATAAAAACAAAAGCACTGTACAAATTCACAAACCAACAGGTTGGTATCAGATGGTATCCGTTTGTTTCTTTAATATCTAGTTAATTCAATGTTCATGAAAATGGTCAGAAATGAAGTTTTAATTTCGGTGATCTTGTGAAATAAAAGCGAATGTGGCGTAAATAGTACAAAATAAAGAATCAGATTAAAAATTAAATAAAAATTTGCTATTATCATCGATGTCAGTAATTGGAAATCGTCCATATGTTTTCGCAAAGGTTCATTTAGCCAAAAGATAAATAATTTTATTTATTTTGATTTCGGATATACGCAGATTTGCTTTAATTTATTTTACCCTTTAATGCTATTGCATTAAAACTGTGTGATAAAATTGTAAAAGTAAACCATACAAAATTTTAACGTTCTCAAAGTTCAACTTGCTTAGAGTATTGTTTAAAATTATAAACGTCCCAGCTTACTTTGTTTTGAACTTTGTATTTCCCACTCAAGTTTGAATAATAATTATAAATCCTCACCAAAACTTGTCATAAAATTTGGCATCAAATTATAAATCAAATTCAAACTAATCAAGTATCCAATTGTGGTGTAATTTTAACATAGTTTAAAAAAGGGTAATTTAAAAAAAAAAGTTGGTTTCCCCCTAACAAGCGCACAATGAAAGTGGAACTTGTGAGGTAAAACGATAGGTGTCGGGTTTAAAGCAAACCCGACACCTATCGTTTTGCTGTTTTTATAACTTGCAAAATAATCATTAGAGTATTTATTAGCTTTTTGTATCATTTACCAATCATCATGATTAGAAAAATTTGAAATTCGTCAAGATAAGTAGACGGTAATGGGAGTCGTTTTCGCCTTAAAAACTTAAAAGCGGCATTTAAATGAAATGTTGTAACTAAGCTCTGATTTTTTTATGTTAACCAATCCAAATAAGTAGGACGATTTATGTGTTTTTAATTCTCATTTTAATAAGAAGGCAGTAATCATCATTTATACTTCGAGGTCATATTGCCATTTTGCGATATTGAAATCCATTAAAAGCTGATTATATGGTTGTATTTTGACAATGCCCTTTTTTTTGCCTGTGAAGCATACTTTATTGAAGAGACACACGGTAAGCCTTTCTTCATAAATCATAAAAAATCATAAAATCATAATCGTCGTGAATTCACATATATTTGATGCTCGTTTTAATATTATCTTCACATTCCGTAGCAAAATGACTGTGGAGGTATGACACAAGCGGCGCTGAATTACCTCATCTTCAGTTATTTTACCTTTCAAAATGATTTTAACATTTCTAATTAATTTCCATCAATCATTTCTCAAACTCCCGCAAATTTTAAACATATAATAAAAATATAAAAATATACCGATAAATTCTGTGATAGTGTGAAATAAATTTGAACGATATTTTCTTAATTAGGTTACGTTAAAATTTTCGAGTTTCATCTGAATTGAAATTACTTCTTTAGTTTAAAAAGATGAGGGTGAATCTTAGGGTTTTTTAGGTTAATTTTGACGAACTTCTCGGATACAAATTTGAGGCTTTTTTAGGAAATATCTATCAGCTTTTTATATTTTTCAAAATTTGTGTTAATATTTTAATAGTAAGTTCGTTAATAATGAGCTTAAGATAGGCTCGGTTTATCAATTCTAAGTAGCCTAATTTTTGTAAAAAAAATAATTGGTATTTTTCGAAAAAGATAACACTTCGAATACAGGCAAAAAAATCGAAGGTTCTTTTCTGGACTGTAGTTCTCCCAACTTAATTAAGTCTAATTAATTTTTATTTTTAATGTATTTATGAACGGAGTTGTATATTTTACATAGGTGAATAAAGAGTTAAATAAATAAAAATTTAAATTTGTTTGGCAACATTTTTTGTAATTATTTAAAAATACCTGCTACCTTAGAAATTTTGTCCCTTATGTAATCAACTTGATACATGAAATTTAGATTATTCAATAGAAACATCTAAATATTTATAAGTTTCTACAACTTCACTCTTTGCATAATTGTAATTTATGTCTGGTAACTCATGCAAACTCAGTTTAAAAAACACAGGTTTGATTTTTTGTATGTTGATTGCTAATTTTCTAGACGATGTCCATTTCGACAGAATTACTAGTTCCGCGTTTTCATTTGATATTGTAGTTTGTTAATATCCTTTGCATAATATAAAATTGTTAGATCATCCGCGGACATAAATAGCTTGCCATTTAAGTTAAACGGCTTGATATAATTTATATAAATGAGGAAGAGCCATGGTTCTTGTATTTTTCCTTCTTCTTTGTGTAATCGAACTACTGAGATAGCTTCTGAACCATTTGGAGTCCATCACCCACAATCTAATTTTGTGTTTTTGGCAGTAGAATTTTGATTAGTAAAGGTCAAAAAGTACCGATTCAGTATTAGAATTCAGTCTAAATCTATATATTGCCTATTTTTTACAACAATTTAAAAAATTGTTAATATTACCGGTAACAACGATATTGGTCTGTAGTTGCAAACATCTATTTTGTCACCTGCCTACCTTTTCCTCCTATTTTTTACATTATTTATATCATTTTCCACTTAATCCTCGTTATAGTTTCGGGCATAATTTTGTTTTGGTTTGCTTGTAAGACCATAATTGGAAATACTTCTTGGGTAATTCGCAGATTTGATGACACTTTTGTTTGCAACTTTTGCAAAATTTGCAACTTTTGCAACTTTTGCAAGCGAAATTTGGAAGTAATTGCAACTTGTTCAGGATCGTCAGTTATATTACCTATACATTTTGCACAAATATTTTTGCACGATTTAATTTTTAGTAAAATATTTCTTTGGATACGCATGTTTTTCTTGGATTTCAGAGGTTCATTTTTAAGCTACTTTGCTTATTTAATCCATTGTTTTAAAATTAGTTTTATCATTTTTGTACGTGTGATATCATAGATAATTCGAAATTATAGTTTGAATAATTTCAAAATATATCCTAATTTTATATCTTAATTTATTAATACGAAAGGTATTCTTTTCTGTACAAATATCCGCCAAATTTGTAAAGGAATCTTGAAAAACATTATAGCTGTCATCCACTGAAGATTGTTTATCAAAAACAGGTATCCTAATCATTATATGTTTACTTTGAATGTATTAACTATATCATTGCATTGTTCCAACCAAACACCGCTGCGTTACTCACTGCGCAAATTGCTCGGTAAAATAAGAGCTAATCTAATTTAAATTCTTATCAGATTTTTAACGGGTATAAATATATAAAGACGATGCTATAGATAGCTGATATTCTGAAAAAAATCGAGAAATAAAGCGAAACTTATATATCCCTTTCCTACAGAAGAAAAAATACAGGTTATAAAATGACAATACGGCATTTGTCGACCAGCCGGATAGCTTTCATTCGAATATACTAAAATATTTATTTACAAATATAAAAAAGGAATCATTTTCTTCCTGTCAAAAGCTTAGATTAGCATATTTTTAAATCTTTGGTATAAACGATTTTTCAAGTTCATCCACCAGTAGATATTGGTGGTATATTACTTGATTCTCAATAGCTTGGACTGTTATTTACGATTAGATTTTGAGAATACGTATCAAATTTTTGCTAAGTAAACCTTGAAACTGTGGAAAATTTCGATTTGCTTTTCTGTGTATGAAGTAGAAGCTCCAACTAAACTTTGGTTTTCAAAAGAATTTTTTTTCAAATTTATGGATTATACAGACGATTTCAGTATATATATATATATATATATATATATATATATATATATATATATATATATATATATATATATATATATATATATATATATATATATAATTTTGACTCAGGCGCAGCTATTGTTTAAATAAAAATTATATCAAATAAAAATAATTTAAAATTATATATTAATTTTACTAAATATTTCTATTTTCTTTTTTTCATTTTAGGTAAGTTCAAGTTTTCAACTTTAGAGTAGCCATCGTTCAATTTTACAATTGTAAGTAGATAAGCGATCTATAATTTACCTAGCAAATATGGTTTACATACTTTACACCGAGCTTTTTGTATTCGATATACACATCGCAGTAAAATTTATATACACCATTCCCTTCGATCAACCAAATTTAATTAAAACTATTCGATTTTGGTTTTTAAGTTAGAACAAAATCCACCAGCCGAAACAATAGACTCATAATTTTGTAGCCTAAAATACTGAAACATAAAATGTATGGTAAGGGTATATATATGGTATAGAACAGCAACAACCACCATACATGTATAGACAGAACTAAAATTAAATAACAATACACAATGACATAGTCAGCAGTTTATATATTTTCACTTGGTGTATGATGGTGTAAATAAATATATATATGCTATACGTCTATGTATGTATATTATATATATATATATATATATATATATATATATATATATATATATATATATATATATATTCGTGTCTATTAGATACATATTTATATGTATATGAAGGTACATATATATGTCCGTAATTCTTTTTTATCTTACAAATAAATTTTATTCTCTGATTTATCTATTCATGAAGTCACACATAAAATGTATTTCCTTCTCTTTACCAAAAAATAAAGCTTTAAAAGCTCTCAATATGTATATATATATATATATATATATATATATATATATATATATATATATATATATATATATATATATATATACATATATATATATATATATATATATATATATATATATATATATATATATATTTATATATATATATATATATATATAAATATATTTATATATATATATATATATATATATATATATATATATATATATATATATATATATTTATATATACATATATATATATATATATATATATATATATATATATATATATATATATATATATATATATATAGAAATATATATATATATATATATATATATATATATATATATATATATATATATATATATATATATATATATATATATTTATATATATAAAGTACTCGTAGTATATAGTATTTATACATATATGAAGATATATATGTATAACCGGAATGATGAAGTGTTCTGAACATTTATATATGTATATATAGAAATATATATAATATATATATATATATATATATATATATATATATATATATATATATATATATATATATATAATATATATATATATATATATATATATATATATATATATATATATATATATATATATATATATAAATATATAACGAAAAAATTACGTATATAATTCTAAAAGAGCACACCTTTTTCTGATTTAAAAAAATAAAATTGGAAAAATATCAGAAAATGTGTAAAGGAAAATCATGGATAGAGCGCTACTATCGCACACACACATCACATATAAAGTAGAAAATGAGAAAAATGTAATATCGTTACTACTCTGTGGGTATAGATTGATAAAAATAAATGTATATTTTTGTTGTTGTATTTTTTAAAATTTTACTAAAATTAATCGAATATAGAAATCAATATCCATTCTATATATATGAGTGAAGAGCAAAAAATAAAAAATAACTTGACCGATTAATTTATATTTTGAACTCCATAATCAGATTTTTTTTTTTTTTTGTAATTTTGTGTTGATTAGATTTTGAGTGTAAAAAATTATATGAAAACACGCGAAAAATCGATAATCTTCATTTATATTTTGAAGGTAATAAAAAACCACAAAAACACTACACACACGCATACGATATGGAATTATAGCAAAAATAAAATATGTTTCCTCACCAAAAGGTGGAGATATAGTCACTCGCACACGTCATGATGGTTATATAGATTCGTATATAAACTGTTTGATCATCTTTAAAAAAATAAATAAAAAATCCTAATCGTAAAACGAAAAATTGAAACAGATAAATAATTTTTCAGATAAATAAAAAAAAAGAAAATAAATCATTAGGACGATTTTATGGTATTTAGGGTTTTTGTGATTTTTCATTTTCTTTTTTCTTTTCATTTTGGCTGTGTGATACAAGTGGTATATATGGGATTTATAAATCATAATCGTGTATTGTTTATATATGTCTGACCTGACTGATAATAATTAAAAGGGGTAATTTTCTTTATCTAAATGATATATGAATAAAATTATTATGGCTTTGGTGTCAACACCGGTCGTATAACACGTATTTTGTTTGGGGTGTGGTTTTATTTTTTTCCAAAAGGGGATTGAAAAGTAAATCGTACTAAACGCAAGATTTAATGAAGTTTTGCACGTATATCGATCAACAACCTAAGCGTTATAAATCATTTAGTTTACTAAATTTTGGAAGGATAATTTTTAGATTTACACCTCATACGTATAATTTAATACTACACTTCACAATTCTTATTTTTTATAATAAGCTCCTTTGAAGTGCCCACTAAAAAAGCAAATATTTGAAAAAATATACTGGTCAAAACTATGCTGGCAGCAGAAAACACTCTTTCGGAAGCAACGCTTCAAATCGCTCCGCCTTCTTCTTCAATGAATTTTCGGATTAACATACAATTTTTATTAAATTAAATATAAAGTAACAAAAATAGTCGAACGGTAGTACTTATCGAAAATATTATCACCGAGGATAACGACCTTGCTGGAAAATTTAATATTATGATATATATATATATATATATATATATATATATATATATATATATATATATATCGCATTAAAATATCTACTAGTTCTAAGGAACTTCCCGGCGCGATTAGAGCATTATCTTAAATTAAAAGATCACTAATCATTGAGTGACGAGACCTTTGGTATCATACCTAACAGCTAACTTTAAATTTATAATTGCCAATGCAACTTCAGTTTCAGTTAACGGTGTAAAGTTAAATTCAATATTGATATCTGTAATTCTGTGATCCATTCGAGAAATGTTTATTAAAATCATCAGCAGAAAAATAGTTACATTATTATGCTTGTTCTTAATTCCTAAATTTTATATTGCACTCCAAACGTTTCTTCTCGTAATCTCAGCATTCAATCTATCGAAGAAGTATAACCTTTTTGTCGTTTGGCAAATTTTTTTATTTTTTTCGTGTCCGAATCACAATTATCCCATTTACGTCTTTTTTTTCTCTTTTTTCGCATTTTAAAAGCTTGCGATCTTTATAAAACTGTTAAAAATAATTTAATATTATGACGAAACCCATTTTGGAAAATTTATTGGAGAGCAGCTCCCTGTGACTGAAGAATGTGATTGAAGAATGGAACAATCATGCAAACCTTTGTCAATAAAAGGTTGAACAAAGTTAAACTGTTTAATAAAGAAATTTGCGAAGATAATTTACTAAATTTTGATAGTTTTTTTTTCAGTAGCTATGCACTAAATTTGCTCGGGCCCTTATAAACCTAAGAACGCCATTGTTTACTGAATTTATTAACTTTTTAGGGCGGTTATTTACAAACCAGACCATTTATGATAACATATTTTTTATGTCAAATATTTTTTATGTGATTTAGTCAACTATTATCCCATATCTCACTCATCATTCATGCTTTCCGGTTGGCATATCAACTCCAAGAGTCCTAAATCCACAGAATGATGGTGAATTTGTACTTTTTATGTCAACTAGCAATTTTAGCTTTTTCGATCTATACTTGGGGATCCAACAAATAGCCACCAAAACAGTTATCACTCTGAAAAATAAGACGTGCCCTGTTAGCTAAGTACCAAAAAAATAATTATGTTTCAACACTATTAAACATATTTTTAAAGCCATTTAAACAAATCACAGGCACCATGATGGAAATGATCGACATTTAAAAAAAAAACAAAAGAATTGACTCAGTCAATTCTGAACGATCACATAATGATTCGACACCGCAGCGCTTGATAAATAGCTCATTTGGATTGCTTGCCATCAACACATTTTTAAGGCCATACATTCTATTGTTATTAAACAAAATTTTGAAATATGCCCTTGGCCAGCTGTAAAAATATTTCATCACATTCCGAAACAGAACTTTCTGCAAAAAATGCAGAATTACTTTAGCGAAAGTTTAAATTACTTTAAAAAAGTCAACAGCCTAGTGACGATCGCCTTTAAATATACTTTTCTAGGGCTTTTAGATACAACTAAGGCTAAGTTGTGTGGAATTTTAACATTTACACTTAAAACAATTGTGTCTTGTAACTTCTGAATATTGCCCTATTTGGCTCAAATTTTATAAGGTAGTTATGTCTCATTAGTTGTCTTGCTTGGACTGAAAAAAACCATTGAAAAACCTTTACTACTTCAAAAAACAAACTATCTTAAATATATATATATATATATATATATATATATATATATATATATATATATATATATATATATATATATATATATAAATATATATATATATATATATATATATATATATATATATATATATATATATATCTATATATATATATATATATATATATATATATATATATATATATATATATATAAATATATATATATATATATATATATATATATATATATATATATATATATATTTATGAAAATCTGTATATTCAAAAAGGAAAATGTATTGAAAAATTTTACAAAACTATTCGATACTGTAATAGCAATGGCGGAGGAGATACATATAGTATAGGATTGCATGTAAAAAATTACATGTACCCGTCTGTGTTAGTGTATTTTAAAAATGTATTATACATATGAAATTTTTTTTACGACATAGTTACTCCATTATATACCGTTTGTGTATTGTGTGTGTAGGGTAAAGTGTTGAATTTTTAAAGTTTTTATTCTTGTGCCATACGTTAATATTGGTTTTTACTAGTTTTCAATTCGATTCAACAAATGAAAAAATGCCAAGTATACAAATTAAAATTTGGACATTTTTAATCCATTTTCTCTGTTTCAAAATAATTTAAATATTTTATTTATTTATACATTTTTTTAAAGGAAATAAATACATTACATTAATTTTTCATTACCAACATACTCATATTTTCATTAAATACGTTAAAGTTTTTCGTTTTTCAAATAACTTCTATCTCGCTTTTTATAATATATAAAATTTATATGTGTATACATAATTTTTCTGTGTGTACGCAAATAACAATAAAAAATTCCCAACCACTTAAAGAAAATTCTTTGGAAAATACAAAAAATTCCATTGCAAAGTGAAATGAATTTTTTTTACTCTCTACATTATACATATATATATAGTATTTTCTATATGTTGAAGATGTTTTTTATTTTGTTGCTGTTGTGGTGGTGCAGCACAAAACATTGCCGAATGAACGCAACACTTTGGAATGAGACGTTATACAAAATATAAAATACAATAAAAATATATACGTTAATAATTGGTTTTTCCTTTTCATTTTGCCCGCACCTTATGCGAATAAACCACTGAATATATAGCTGATGGGTATGGGTGCTGCTGGTGGTGGTGGTGCTGGTACAAAGTTAAAGTTGAAATACATACAAAAATACATATATGAATATTATGTTTGAATAGAAAGTGATGTGAATTTAACCAACTGGGATTTTGTATCTTAATAATTTGGTGAGATTTGATACTATATGCGAGTGGATCCACAATATAGGAAAACGAATGTTATGTAATAATGTAATTGATTTCTAAGTAGTCACTCGGTTTAATTTTTAATAAATGGAATTTGACTTATTTTTATAAGATGTAGTCTCTTCAGCAATCATAAGATTTTATTATGGAAAAACAAGATTAAACGATACGAACCCACAGTATTTTATTAACTAAAGTAAATTGTTTCGTAGAAAATGTTAATTATATAATGATAAATTATTGTGGTAAATAAGACTAAAATTATAAATTATATGTTAAGTGTTTCTTAGAACTAGTAAATAAAATAAAATAAGAACTTCAGATATTACCAAATAAACAAAATTCTTTTTTTTAAGCCTGCTAATTTAATTTTTAACTAGATGATTCATTTCATTATTCATTGCAACATGAGCTGACAAATGCTGTCAATTTTCAAACATTTTATAGAACTTGAGTGCAGGCTATGCGACCCAATTAATTTCATAATTTTATGCCAAAATCATACTATAAAATCTAAAAAAAAAAAAAAAACAAAACAAATTAACGAAAGCACAACCTAGTTATGCTTTCTAATGCTAATGTAGATTTTTTGTGAATTTGCTCGGGCAAATTTTTCAAAATAAAAACTAAAAAAAAGCAGCAATGTTCAGAAACTTTGCTATTTTTGAATTACTTAAGCCCCTACGAGATGCAGTATAATAAAAACAAAAGTGAAATTGGCTTCATCCCAACGGCCATAAACTCATTAATTTCAATAATTTGTTCAACAATTTTCCCTCACTATATAAGTCAAAACAATTGTGCATAGAAAAATGTCTTTATAATCGAGTATTTACCAAAATAGAGCAATATTATCTCAGTTTTAAACTTATTTGCAAGTTTATGCGATAATAGTAAAAATTCGAAAGTGTACGACTGCGAATCTAAAAAAAAGATTACTAAATATACAAAAGTCATCAATTTAGGTCGTTTAGAAAAAGGAGGCAACCATCGCCAGGAACATAACCCAAGTAGCCGATTTCTTTTAAGAAGAACTTAGTCTTAGCTAAATTAATAGTCAAACCAGCAGGCTTTAACCATGAAGCAACCTCTCAATAGCTTAAAATGTTCATTCAGAGTGGCAGATGTAGCTAGCCACTCATGGCAAAAGGTCATCAAGGTACTCAAAGACCGTATCGTAAAGTTTATGCGCGATTATTTTGTACATGAGACTACAAAACATCTGTGGTGCGTTGTATAATCCAAAAGGCCTTTACCACTGGCCTTGTGCACTCAAATAATTGGTAAACACTTGGATCTTTGTTATTCTTTGACAACTCCTAGAGAAATCATCCGATCGAATCCTTTGTACATTAACTTCTGGATGGCTGGAGAGACGGAGTAAAATCATTATTTAACAGGTTTAATAGAACCAACGTCGATCGAGTGACACAAATATAAAGTTTTGTCAAGCCCCAAGTTGGTGCTAGACAGAAAGAGTTCTTGGATACTGTCTAATGCCTGGTGCTCTTCAAAAGAGAGAGTGAGTAAAATTTTGGTTTATCATCAGAGCCAGGCAAATCAAAAGGAATGTTCAAGAACAGGATGTTAGGAACAATCCTAAATAGGTTCCATAAATCGACCCCCCAAGTAGAGAGGTGGATCCAAAGATGGGACTAAGAACAAGATTCGTATATAGTGAGATGCTTTTCCAAAATAGACCGTTGCATACACGGAACCGAGTTTCTTCACTAGCAGTATTAATTTTAAGTGGAAAATTGTGATATTTAATGAAAGGATTATTAAGCACTTTCTCTGAGTCGTGACCTAGAACACTAAGGTTTGTAGCATTATCCAACAAGCCCTTATAAGGAGTGTCGTCTTTATATGGAGTGTCGATCAAAACACGGGCATACGGACGATTGACGCCAACTTCCGAAGCAATTAGAACATTACAGATCCCGTCCTGCAACTATGTGAGTATAGTAGCATGAGATCACTATTAAACGCTGCATCTTGCTATTTATGTCAGTTTATCTTCCTATTTATGAGGGTGGTTCTCGAAGACCGCTCTTCTTAAAGATAAAATTATCCCTAATTGCACTCACTGTGGGAACCCCTTTTTTGATTTCTCGTACAGTGAGTGCAATTAGGGATAATTTTATCTTTTAAGCAACGCTTATAGCATGAAAATCCAACAGAAGGAAAGGGACAAGCTCGTTGGGCCCACTATCCACTGTCATCACAATGGTATAGCAAACTGGAGAATGAATACCATTGGCAAAATACTATCCTAATTTTCTCGAGTAACTCGTTCAACTGCCCAGCATCTGTCGGACAAGACTGAAGTCTGACATTCTCAAATTCTCCTGATGCTGGGAGCAGCTTAGTCCTTCATTAATCCAATTCTAAGTTGGGTCACTTACCGGCCCTTTTGTGCATTTTTCTGGGTACCCGAGACGTATTAGATAATTCCACTGCGGTATTTGTTTAAAGCCTCCGGAGAACCTAACAAAATATACCGTAATTCAAACTCGGCCACAAGCTCATCAGGTTTAAAAAAAACGCCCATCGTTTTAGTGTAAGCTAGTAGATAGGTAATAATCGGACATAAGCGATGTATTGTTAGACAGTGACGAAAAATTTTGGACAATAATTCAAGCTCAACCTAATATACAATAATTCAATATACCTAATATGCCAACAAGTTTCTTTTGTATTTTAGAACTCAAGTAATTAACTTTTCTAGTTTAGAAAGTAGTTCGACTAAAGTAGGAATGTATTTTGCGAAACAAATTATAAGCACACAACGAAAATGTCCACTATCATATTCGTGACTACTCAATGGTAAACGATAATATTAATAACCCGATCAAAATCTTTACGTCATAAATTTTTTTCAACCTGCATCTCAGTTCCAAATTTAAGATCAATAGTCTGGTTTTGACCTAAGTTTGATGAATAAGGCAAGAATTTTGATGTTGTTTTAAGCGCTTATGGTCTTAATTTTTTAAAGTTAGCAATGTTTTAAGTTTAATGCCAACTTTTTGAGGACATGGAATATATTTTAGAGCGTATAGCTATTTAATTACCAACTACTGGTTGAAGGACGATTTCAATAGTGAGCCCCTAGTTGTTGCTTTGACGGTCAGTTCACCACTGGCATTGAAGATTTTCTATAATTATACATAAATTTATATATATATATATATATATATATATATATATATATATATATATATATATATATATATAATATATATATATATATATATATATATATATATATATATATATATATATATAATACGAGTTTTCCGCATTTAATACTAAATATATTGTCAATTAAAAGATTATGTGAATTGATTATGTTTGTCTAGCATTAAAAAGAGTTAGTATTGTGTACGTCATGAACCTAATATGTGTATTGTGTATAGCACCTTCTTTTTGATAAGGAGAAACGGGAGGAAAGTTAAAATAAGGGTGACATTTAAGTATTTATTGAATAAAAACTGAAATCCCAGTTTATTTTTCATATCATGATGAATACAACATTGGGTTATATAAAACAGACGACTCATGCCTAAATACCCTTATGTACATAACATACACATATAAGCTATATACATATGAACGATTATAATCGTAATGTGCGTATATTTATCTACCCGCATGCAATGTTGATATATAAAAAAAATACACATAATTCAGATTTTTATTTACTTTTTATTTATTTTTTGTTGTTGTCATGTACGTATATACCTATTATATACATTACAAGTACCTATGTACAGTATACATAAAATAATCGACATTACTTTTTTATTATTGTTGTAATTTTTTGTTACTGTCTAAAGTCTTATTATGTACATAAAAAAAATTCTTAAGTTATCTCTTAAATATGCAGTTAAGGTTGATTTTTTTTTATATCTAAATAGCAAATGTCGTTTTATATAAATTATTTGTGTGTGTAATAAATTTTCAGAATTTGTGTTAAACATTTTCACCGTCGATTCCTAAAACGAGTGTGGCTGGATGATTACAATTTGAATATATTATAATATGCATAAGGTAATTAGCTATTTTGAATGGGAAAGTTAACAGTCAAGTAGTTTAGATTTTAAAGACTCAATAATAGTTCTAATTAATCAAATCAGTAGACATTCGTAAATTTAAAATAATTGGGGCCATATATCATGCGCATGATTCTTCTTTCGAATGTCATTAACAATCTCTCATACTCAACCGACAGAGTCCAACTCTCACATCCATACATGACAACGTATATGAACTGCTTGTACAACTTTAGCTTGACGGTATTTGCCAGGAATTTTGACTTTAGCAGTGAGCTTAAGCCAAAAAAGCACGGTTTGTCGGCGGAAAGACCGCTTTAATATCCACTTCCACACAATTATCATGAGGGACGCGGGACCCGAGGTATCGGTAACTTGTTACTCTTGGTCACACATATGTGGTCAATACTAATAAAATCCTACGCGTTTTAGTTTCTAAAACCCGTGATCATATATATTTTGGGCTCCTTAAAGCTGAAAATCGTACAAGTGGATCCATTGATATAAGCTATCCCGATATATTAAGTCATAGGCTTGTTGGAAATCCAAGACGACCTTATATACGTCACGACATGTTTCGTAATATTCAGAAAGAATCATCTTCAGCAAAAAAAATTGATCGGTGACTGACCGATTGACTGAATGACTAGACGGAATCCTCCTTGAAATAGCACCTACAATTTCCTCCGCCAAAGGAGTGATTCTCTCCAATGCTATGTAAGACTGAAATTTGTCTCATCTGTACAAAGGAGAGCTATGCCGCGTTAGTTTTCGCATTTGAGCGATCTCTAATTTTAAGGATAGAGCACAACAAAAAATTGATTTTCCTTCCTTCATCGTTCATCATGATTTGCACTAAGTGCTTTTGGATGCAAGTTTCTTGTCTTATAATATGCTGATCCTTCTCTCATAAGAGTTATTTTTCGCGATTACCTTAAACGTCATATCAAAACAAATTAATGACAAGTATTCAAACAGGTGTAAGCAAGAATTTTATTATTAACAAATATTGCTAGAAAAATAGGTTCTTTGTTAATTTTAAAATATTACCTCCTAAACATTTAAAGATGTACCTAATACTTAGAGTATAGTATTATTTTGAAGCCGTCTCAAAGGCACAAAAAAATATTATTGCCGTTTGAGAAATTTAAACCACTATAATCACTCATCTTAAGTCATCGTGAAAGGCACATTTACAGATTCTCTAAATATTGGCATTTACTAAAATTTTTTTTTTTTGATAGCTCATTGAGCATTTAACAGTATGAGTACATATTTTGATATGAGTAGGTTTTAGAGACCATTACAATTTTAAAAATATACTTAACATTTTAACAAATTGAAACTTAAGTTCATTAGGTATATTGGCAGCAAAACTTGATAGTAAAATCGTAAACAGACTAACTTTTAAATAGCTTTCAAATTGAACAAATTCGAAAACTTGACCACTTTTATTTTGTGAACAATCTTTAGTTGCTATTTTGACAAACTTGTAAAGGCTTAACATTTTAGCGAATTTATCTTGATTTTGTGCAGAATCTAAATATAAAATATACTGTACTCCTAGTAGACCTGTAAAAAACAAAACCAAAAAGTTTTACTTAGGTCTTATGCTGTGTGCCTTAATTGACTAAACTAACTAAATTAAATTATAACGAGTTAGTTCATGCTATTTTAAGATAGATGGAACTACACAAAAGTTGCTAACTGTGCCTCAACTTGAAACCAAACTAAACCAAAAATTATAATAGTTTATTTATAGTTTAAAATTATTATAGTTACTTTATAATTTTTGTGAAAAATCACCGAAAAGTTACCTCAGAAAAATACTTTCCGAGGTAACTTTTCGCTACCAGCTATAAGGCAATAGCGAAAGCTTGAACAATTTAAAAAGTTTAGTTTGACAAATCTATTAAGGCATAGCATTGGTCAAATTTTCTTTGCATTTAATGCCCCAAGCTTCACAAAATAATTTTCAACCTTTTAGGATAAATGGGTTTTGAAAGCTCGGAATCAGCGGTTTTTAAGAAACGACCATGAAAAATAGAACTCAATTGATAAGTCCTTAAAATAAAGTTTAGGGTTAAAAAAGTTTAAGGCAAAAATTTAAAGTTAAAACATGGAAAGTTCTTCAAATTTATGAACGATTTTGCAACCATAGACGTCTCCAAGGAAAAGAGCTTCGAGGTAAATTGGTGTTCCATGTTTAATAAATTACTTAATAAAATAAGCTTTAGTGTTTTTTTAAATATTGGTTTCCTTGAGTGTACTCATTTTCACATTTCCCAAAAAGAAAAGTATTTAGTACATTTTTTTAGTGTGGGAAAGTAGGTATAAACCAATTTTGATATAGAGACTAGAAAAATGCGTAAAACTATAGAAATTTTAGCCTATATTCGAAATTTAACCAAATATCGTAATATTTGCTAAAATGACTTTAAATGACTAACAGTAAAAAAATTTCATTATGAAGATTATAATAAACATTATACCATATCTGTTTAAACAATTTTAAACTTGAATGAATTGGGCGTTGTTTTGTAATATGAAATTTTTAATTCTTGTTTGATTACTGCTTTAGAATTTTGACAGATTTTTTATACTGATCGCAAACGCGTAAAAAGGTCACCATTATTTTTCAAATTTATCATTAAAGCTCTTGAATTTGTTTTTTGTATTAACACTGTTTTCTATTTAAATGTTTATACTTCTCCCTTTCTCTTTCCTAACTGATTTCTAGAACTTGTATACGGATCCACTTCAGAAGATTCTAATTTGCGTTAAAGGATGACTATATTAACATTTGTATATAGCTAGCGGTCCTATTTAGAATTTTTTACACAGAACAACTACTACTATCACTAAAAGCAACACTCGTTTCACTATCAAATACAGAAATGTCCATTTTCTGACGATTATGCCTAAACGAGTATGGCTTTTATCTAAATCGGAAATATTATATTGTTGAAGATATTTAATAATCATACATTTTTAAAACTTAAAATCTTTAAATATTAAATTTTTGAAATTTAAAAGGCTCTTGAGTATCTATTCCTAATATCAAATGTAGACAATTTTATTCGTTAAAAATTAAATAGTTAATTTTTAAAATGGAGTACTATTTTCTTTAACGTTTAAAAACAAGTTACTTATTTCAAAGTTTGACTTATTGAAAAATTACAAGGTGCTTGTTTTTTTATACATTATACTAAACATTTGAATATTTCTTGAAAGCTCATAAATATGAAGTTATATATATATATATATATATATATATATATATATATATATATATATATATATATATATATATATATATATATATATATATATATATAGATATATACATATATATATATATATATATATATATATATATATATATATATATATATATATATATATATACACATTTAAATTGTAAATATAGTCTAAAGCTTGAAAAGTAAGGTTTTCTTCTTTAAAATCAAGGTGAAAAGCTTTAACCAAAGCTTAAATTGCAAAAAATTAAACTCCCACTGAACTCGATCTAAATAAATGTACTTTTTTAAGAAGTTCGTAATAACCTTCCGTAAGACTCTCATTTTCAAAACATAAAAGCTTATGTGTTAGAAGTTTATTTTAAAAGTTTAGAAAGATAAATTTGGTTTTGAAAGTGAATAAATAATGAAACGTGCACAGTTTGGAATTCTTTGTAATAAATGAGCGATAATTAAAACTCAAACCCTTTTAAAACCTCTGTCTCATGGTTAGCGGCAATTCGATGCACAAAACAATGTAACAACGGTACTTTTATTGTTCTGAGTGCTTATTTATTTCATTCAGCCTAAAGCATGATGCAAATTATAAAAAAAAAATCCTACATAAATAAGCGTGTAATTTTAAATTCGTTTCTATTTTAAATTTATGTGTTCATTTTATATGGTTATAATCCTTTTTCGGCGTATCCAAATTTATTTGTTGTTATCTCCCCAAAGTGATAGAAAAATTTAATTTATCATTTCGTCAAAAAAAGAATTATTTAATGAATGATTCACAATATTATTATCAGGGCTTAGAAATGTTTTCTTTATTTTTAGTCTATTAGATAAAAAAAAATACAGAAATAAATATTTCTGATGGTAATTCGCAAGCAAACGTTTTCAACCGAAGAGTAAAGGCAACGCAGCAGTAGCATAAAAAGCTACATCATTAAGAATATAACCTCAAAATTATACCTTTATTCATAAGTATTTTTCATGATGTATAATGATTTCCGTTCTAATTTTTGTGTTGCCTCTTTATATACATATCATAACCACTTATCAAATACAAATTTTTCATGTATTTTTACACACAAACACATACACATCTAAAATATATAAATCAACATAATTTTCTTTTCAAGGGAATATATGTACATATATGTCTATATATGAAATAGAAAATTCCGTCTCTACAAGGAAATATGATGATGTTGATGATGATGATGATAATCAACAACATCAAATATAATTTCAAATGCAAATCAAGCATTTCAGATTATACGTTCGTTTACAACAAAAGCTTAACTTAAATAGGAGCAACTGTAAAGTAAAAAAGCTGCCTCCCTATATATTATATATATATATATATATATATATATATATATATATATATATATATATATATATATATATATATATATATATATATATACACTTAAACCTATTTTTGCGCGACTAAAACGGTCCCTGAACAGCAGCATGCCCGTTGGTTTCAAACCTGAAAACCATGCCAAGTAATACAAAATCATGATCATTTTCGTCGGAAAGCATTTCACTAAAATTCGATATGTTTTCAACGAAATCGTATTTACTTTTGGAATTGATGTCTACTTTTGGAACTCCTGTCTATTTTGAGTGGAACTATAATATTGGTTGTCATTCATCTCAGTTTATTAGGACTCTCTTAGTACATCACCAAAAAATAGCGTAATGTTGAATTCACCTAAAAAAAAGTCGTGCAAAAAGAGGTCTATGTGTTATCATAATATATCAAAAGCATAAAATTTGCTGCGTCTCTTTCGCACTATATAAACTACTCTGCTATAGATTTTATGTATTCTTAGTGCAAATATAAAAAAAAAATAAAAATGTTAAAAAAACGGAAAAAATAATATATATGTACATAAATAAATAAACAAAGCGAATGAAATTGAAAAACGCAGCATGGTATAAAAAGATAGTGAAAATAACAAACTTCATCTTTATGTAAAACATTAAAAATGATTTTCTTACATTTTCATATTTTTCTTTTTTATTTTATCTTTTGTGAGATTATTTTATATAATAATTATAATTTTTTTTTGGTTTTTTGTGATATAAAAAGGATTTACATTTTATCTGCTTTTTATTATAATTTTTACCTGTGTTGTGTGTTTTTTTAACCAACCATCATCATCATCAACATAATCATCAACATCGTCGTATATAGCAGTGCGGCGGCGGCTTACCTTTTATATATACATATTATACTTATGTATATCTGTTAAGTTTATGTATTCAATGCTTTGAAATTCTACTCGCTTAAAATATGCATAAAATATTTAGAATTGTAGCACCTGTACACTAAAAAAAATGTTTTCTATGCTATGTCTTTAAAGTTGTACTTTTCATCCATTTCTGTTTAAAAAATAAAAGCGAATACATTTTTGACAAAGTTATTTAGGGTTTATTTATATACAGGTATTCTTCGTTTAACACTTTGTACATAGGGTTTTACCACAATAAAACTATTTTTACAGAAGAACCTAAAATTTTAAATCCGGGGTTTCACAAAAATTGAGGTGGAATAGTCCACAAAAGACTATTTAAAGTTATTTTAGCAACTATTCTTTTATTTTTTAACTATTTTATCTGTATCTATATATGGTATATTTAAACTATTCACATTTAACTTTAAAGTGTAAATTGCTGCGTAGTATTTTTGTAGAATTCTATTTTTATTTGTTTGCCTTGTGGTTCAATGTGCTTTTTGCAAGCTAAGACTCCAAGATGAGGATCCAAATATTTGACAATTGTTTGTAGAGGAATAGTGGCATTGTTTAATTTCGCCGATTTGCATGTTTGTTTATTTAGTTCAAAAGTTATGTGAGTTTATTTGTTTTCATTCGATTTTATGGGCCTTTTATTTTGCCAGCCTTCATTCTCAGTTTTGTAGATGTGATATTGTAGCTTCCGTGATGCAGTTTGTGAATTTGTGTAATTAAATTAAATTTTGTATTGCCTTTATTTTGTTTAATTTGAAATTTTCTTGCGAACATTATTAAAGATGGCATGCTATTTTTTAGAGGCGGAGTTTTTATTTTGTATATCAGGTCCCACTTTATCAAATGCTTGTGAAATATCCAGCAAATTACAGAACAGTTTATTATTTTCGTCTAGAGCTACTATGACTGTTTTTACAACTATATATGCACCTGTTGGTCTACTATAACGTGCTCATTAAATAGTATTAATTTTAATTGTTGGCCTATATGGCGTGACTTACATTTTGTCTATGCCAGGCTTCGGAATCATTATAACTAACTATATTTTCCGTTTATTATAGGAAGATATTCATTTTTAATATTGAGAACTAAGATATGATTTTTCCAGTAATGAAATCATGTTTTGGAGCTTTTGTCGGGTTTTTACTTTTTATATAATTTTGATCGTTGAAGAAAATTATTATCTCAGCTTTGTGTTGTGAAAGCCCATTTGCATTCCACACAGCTACATTTAGAATAGTCATTTGTGGTTTTGTCAATTGTCATGTGGTTTACCCTTCCCATTATCAAATAACTGTGAACCCGCATGAGAATAATGATCAACTCTTTGTTGTTGAAATGACTTTTGGTGTCCCTGTAGAATGGTTGCATAGAAAATTGAAAATAAACGAAGATGAAGAAAAATTCATGGAATATAACTATTTTATTCCAACTGGGATGCAAAAACCCATATTTTCGGACTTCGATATAAAAATAAATGCTAGAGGTTTACACCAAAACAATTTCCAATATCTTATGTATCTTTTTTATTAACATTACAACATTTTTTAATGTAATTTTGTGAATTCTAATTTCAGTAGGTCATCCATCTTGCAAAAGCTATACAATGACCTTTGTGATCTTGTACAATCGCAAGACAAAGAGTCATGTTAATAAATGTTATTTAATACTAAAACGATTTACACTTTCCTGTAATATTCATTAGTTCACAAAAATCCGTATGAATGTTTCCTTAACAGTGGTCCTATACTGACGAATGTCACCTTAATAAGAAAGTTTTGATCTCAGAATAATAAAAAAATTGAAAAAACCCCTACGTTCTTAAAACAACTACTGGAATTAGGACACTGCCAAAAAGGACCTATCGAAAGATACTATCCATTCTTCCTTAACCAACCTATGAAACATTTAACTGTACTATTCCACACAAACTCAAAATCAAATTGAAAAATTCTAAATTCAGCCTTATATATTCAGGCTTATATAGTATTTTTAAAATTATCGTCATCAAATGAAAATTTCAATGCAAATGTGCATAAAAGTCATTTTGAACTGTTTGGTGCTAGTAAAACTATTGATATACTATCTAAGAATTATCATTTAAATGAACGTCTAAATAAACTTGCTCAGCTAATTTGCAATTCATTGTTAGGGCCAGTCTAATTGACAACGCTTTAGGGATATATGACCATTTTCTTAGCAAATAATCCGTTAACTTTATACTAGAATTAGATTGATCGAGCACAATATTTTAGACGGTTCATTATTGGACAACATCGTTATCTTTTTATGGAGATATGAATCTTCAAAGACCTTACAAAAAACCAAAATATTCTTGCAAGTGGGTTAGATTCTTACCGATTAAACCATAAATCTCAATTTGCTTTGCCATTTAGCCTCATGGAACTACCGACAAGTATTATTTCAAGAAACCGACTCAACTCAAGCTGCCATCATTTTTATTTATTGGATTCTCTGCCTTATCCTCTCTCAGTGTCATAGTTTATTCACAATTTGTACAGTCATATTGCATACATATAGTCAATAATATAGTCCAGATTATTGACTTTTAATTTCAACATTACATTTTGCTATTCATCACTTGGCCGTGGCCTAAATGACTGATCGTGAGATTCCCATTCGATTATAATTTAAACATCAGGTACTTTTTGGTTTTGCCATTACAACAACTATCATATCATCTGCAAATACGACTACTTTTGCTTCTTCTATGGTATCAACAGTTTAAAAATATCGTCATACAAAACGTGTCGCAACATAGGAGCTATATCACCAAACCTTATTGTCTCTATTGCTTCCGTACGTTAAAACTCTATTTCTTAAGTAATAAGCCATCAGGCTTATTTAATACTTATAAACCTCCAATTTTAGTAGCACATCGTCTAATATACACTCCCACTTAGCCGAGTTAAAAGGGTTTTTAACATCCAATGTGACTATTGTTCATATTTTTTCGAATCTCCCTTTTATCTGACACCTGCAATCCCGTCCCGTTCCGTATCCATATTGATTTTCAGACAGGTCCCCTTGTTTTAAATGGCATCCTGTAGTCTTAACAAATGTATTGCAGTAAGCAGATTGGACGGTATGATGGAAGATTTTCTAATGATTTCGTTCCTGTTGGCAGAATTACTAGCCATTTGACTTTCCACTGCAAAGGGAATAATTCTTCCACTATGTACAAGATAACCAACTACTCCGAATATGCCTGGACTGCAGTTGTCAATGCTGCATTGGGAATATTATCATTGCAGGTAGTTGTTAATTCTCCCAAAACCATAACGTAGAGACAAAATTTTCCAACAATTCTAGGGCATGCAAAATGTTTTTCTGACAAAAGCAATCTTCAACATTAAAATAAAATACTTTTCGTCAAACATTTTATGTTTCCAGCCATTGAATTATTTTTTTAGGCATTCCTTAGTTGTTTTCCATCATGCAAGTCGCTCTTAATGGCTTGGTGATCGCTATGTGTGTATAAAACACTTACTTCTCAAATCAATACTTTATATGGGAGGCACTCACTATGACCATGTGAGATAAAATATCGAGCTAGAACTAGCTAACCAATATTCAGCATTACTCTGGAAGTAAGGAAAATGCTTTCATATAGTATAGAGCTTCGCCTCTATAATTATTTTTGGTATCTGGAAAGACTTTGTACTGCCTTATAGTTGCAACAAGATGCGGAAAGTAGCTACTCGTATATGTATGATTATCATCTTACATCTTCGAATGTCAATCGAACACCAATCGAAAATTTGAGTGACTATGTGTAAAATGACTTGTGATTCACACTAAAGTTATTATTTTATGTTAAGTTCACATATGATAATTTAAGTTGACTGCGTAAACTTTTTGCAAAACTGTTCGTTCTTTTCTAATTTAAATGTACGTTACGCTTTAATAAGTTCAACAAAAATAAATTTAAAAGACATTTTCTGTATAAAAAAAAGTTTGTCGCACCCTAATTTCTATTCAACTAAATAAAAAAAAAAAAAGAAAATGATTTGCTTTTTTTAATGGTACGAGTATATAGCTAGATAAAAACACAATTGAAAAGTTTGTAACATTTAACAAAAACGTAAAACCAAATGTGACCATCGCACAAATTTTTTTTTTTAGTTTTTTTTTTTTTTTTAAGAAACATTTTTTTGCTTCCCCAATTAACTTGATGCCAAGGTGTATAATTATTTACGATTCCACACCTTTCTTGTATTTTGTGTCGCGGATCGTAAAGCTTCATACTCGATATTACGAAACCAAACGTAAAAATCAAACTAAATATAAAACGCGCGGTACAACATCCAGTCCAATATACGCTCGCACAAATATATATATATATAGACTGTAACTTGGAAAAGCCATTAATTCACCTCCAAAAATGTATACGATAATAAAAAAAAAAACATTTCGTTGGTTTGTGTTATTCGGGTAGTATTTGATAAGAAATAGAAAATTAAAAAGTTTTTTTTTGTGTGTGGATAGAAAATGAAAGTATCCATTTTACGAGTATACATAGTGGTTTTCCTTATGTACACATTACATACGCACACAAATTTTTTTGTATAAGGGATGATGGAAATTAAATACGCGCACGCACAAAAACTTTGACCAAATAAATAAAATTATTTTTTATATATTATTATTATATTTCGTTATATTATTATTTTATTTTTAATTTCGAACTTTTATTATATTCTATGGGTAAATTTGAAATTTCTGTTTTATGTTTATGTTCTTAGAAATTGAAAACGAAAAGTATATGCTAGAGTCGAGTACATATATATACATAATAATGTCGAAGACTATAAGGAAAACTGAAAAAAAAATTGGTTTGGTTGAGTGGATATTATTGACTTTTTTTTATTCTAAGTACTAACATTTTCGTCTTATATTCCTCGTACTATACAAACAAGTTTAGCTCGTTCGTGGAGTAGAGGGTGGCAATTAGATATCGCCCTTTTGTTATAAAATAAAAATGTTCTTTCAATACTTAATGAAACAAAAATATAAATCGCAATGCCCTTTCTTTAATAATGGAAAGCAAATGTAAATCTATATCGGAAATTTATATTTTTCATTTCGATTGTAATATTATCTTAATTATCATACGTTGCAAGATTAATGATGGGAAAATGAGAACTTAAAATATGTATAAGACTAAAGTATAACAAAAAGCGTAAGTTAAATCCCATGGGGAGAAACCACCGGCAACTGGGTTTGGAATCATGGAAAACTGCTAAACACGAGGGAAATATATTTTGCGATGCATTATTAAAAGAATTGCTTGTTTTCAGTAAAGTCTGATAGTATATCTGAGCACTTAATATTTAAATAACTTGGTTTAGTTTCAATTATAAATTTTACATTTTTATAAATGAATAAATTAAGTTGTCTATCTCCAAATAAATACAGGGTTCCTACAGAAATATTATAACTTTATCCATTGTTTGACTCTGAGACTTCATGATCAAATCAGATGCTACATTAATATGTAATTGAAGTATTTTAAGCTTAAAAAATTAGGCCTTCGGAACTTAAAACGTCTTTCATTGGCATTAAAATTATGTTATTTTGTCTTAATAACGTTATCTTTTATGCTTTTCACAATAAATGTTTGCACTTACCATTTAACCAGTTTATCATTTTGATGTTAAAATATATAGCCGTCTTCTTCTTGCCAAAAATAGATCAGATACTGCAAAGCATAATAAGCGCGATAAGTTTTAGAGGCATGTTAAAGTAGATTATTCCTGCGATGAAGCATACAATACTGTGTGATTCATCGTCAATTGTCGGTGCATTGAATCTTTTTGCGCGTTCTTCATTTGCACAAAATAAAGTGATGTTTCTATACGTATTCGTTCATTAAAATATTGTGTAGAATATATTTTATCTGCTCGATCTCGAAAAATCCGATTGCGCCTCATTCTTAATCGATTTTCGTTGTTACGTGCTTTTTTTTTTTTATATATATATACAGCACGTATAACTTTGAAGTGCATTGTCGGACCAATTTTTTTACTATGTGCACACAATATCGCTTCTTTAACTGCATAATTCTAAAATATTTATCTTTAACTTCAACAACAACATTTTTTTCGTCTCACAAAACTATTCGACTGATTTGACATTTCAAAATTAAAACATCAATAAAAAATCATAGCCTACTAAATTTTAAATGGATTATTTTTTTAAAGTTTAAAGCAAAGTGTCGTATTTCCCATTGATCTCTAATGAAATTGATTTTTAATATAAATCCGTGGTATTTCCATATTTTGTAATCTAAAAACAGTGCCATCTACCTTAATTATTAAAAAAATTATATTTGTAATTTTTTACACACCATAAAGAGTATACACAGTTTTTTTATAAAATCCGTTGAGCGGTTCACCAGACAATAAAGGACCAAAAAACTAAATTCTATATATATATATATATATATATATATATATATATATATATATATATATATATATATATATATATATATATATATATATATATATATATATAAAGTCTGGCTGATAGATAATGAAATCGTTTAGGGTAAAGGTAGTCCACTTCTTTTGAACATTTAATGTGTTAGTTCTAATATTCTAACCTCCTTCCCTTTGAAAACTCTTTGTCTACTAAACTAGATTTAGCTCCAGGTTTTCTAACCTCAACGAAGCAGTTTTCCTTAAACACAATTATAATGGACTATTTTTTAGACTTGATATTACCAACGTTGTTGTTCTACTTCAATAAATGGGCACATAATGATTATCAAGTGAGTGTAGTTGTTGTTGACCATTTCCATCCAATTCTTATATTTTTACCCAAAAATACTTCACCGTGACGTAGCAGAAGTACAAATAACGGATGGTAAGTTGTGTTTTAGAAACAAGTAATTGTACCATTCTAAAATAATCAAATAAATTAAGGGACTTGATTGAAAGTTGAATATTGTACATCATTCATTCTGACTTGTGGCCTTGGGCTATTTATTAAGCAGGTTTTCATATTATAAAGAAGAAGGTTACATATTATAACTATCAGTGGTTATAGGAAGTTAACCTACCGAAACATAAATTGTTAAAATACTCCTTGGTGACTATAATTGGAGATCCCGATGGATGCAGAATAAAATTTTTTTCTGAACCAAGAACCAATGAATATTGCAACTAGTTCAAAGTTGAAAGACAATAACAGATAATTAATTAGGGGATACGGTTTGACCTTCATCAATATGTCATACAGGTTGTGTTTTTTTATATATATTCTAATGAAGCAACACTAAAAATCTGCTCTACAAACTTTACAATTTGTTGGTGGTAAATTTTATTAAAATTCTTTTCTTTTGAAATTTTTTGAACATTTAAATAAGAAATTTTGTCTCCGATCATCATTATCCGAATATATGGGTCATATATGGGTAATAAGTGAATTTAAGTGTTAATTCAAAAATGAGTATATCTTTGATTTGAGATAAAAAATTGTAGGTTTTAAATTATTTTGGTCGATTTGATGGTAAAGGTTAATAATTATTAATTAAAGGATCATACTCTTATAATTAAAAATTTAAATATATTGCAGTTTTTAAAATACGGGGTAATTAACACCCCGAAAAATGCCAAACTATTCAAAATATACGTTGATTGGGGTTAAAGTAATGGTCTAAATTGAACACTTATTATTAATTTTTTTTTTGTTTTTTATTGATTTATAGAAGTTCTATCTTTAACTTTAATATTTTGTTGGACCGCCATTTGCTTTTATTACAGCGATACATCTCCGATTCATTGAATTAGATAAATTTTTCAAAGTCGTAGGAAGTATGGATTCCCAAATCGTCATCAACAAATTTTTTAAAACTTGAATCTATTCTGGGCGCTTTCTTGCTACTTCTTGCTTCATTATAGACCAAATATTTTCAATGAGATTTAGGTCTGGACTATACGGGGGTCAGCTCCTTTTTTCTTCGAAGTACTTTTTTACTTTTAAATGAAGAGATAAGACAAAAAAACAATTTTTTAACAAATTATTTATGGTTATCTGAAAGCGAATTTTTTTATCTATAATTCAAAAGTAATAACTCACAACTTTGGCGGTATGGGACGGAGCGTTGTCCTGTTGAAAAATAAATTTACAAGTCTCGCCAAAAAGCTTTAACACAGAAGGCTCAAACTCGTTATGTAGGACCTGCAGATCAACAGCTGCTATAATGCTGGAACTAAGAAAGCACAATCAATCGATCTCATTTCCAGAAAAACCATCCCCAGACCCTCCTTAATTTTTTGATGGAAGTCTTAAAACACATTAGTTGCTAAACTTCTCGCCCGGTTTTCTCCTTACGAGAATTCTTCCATCTCCAACATGCAGCTTGAATTTTTGATTCATCGGAGAAGCGTTTTTTTCACTAGTAATGTAAACACAGGCTTCTGGACTGGTTTATGTGCTCTCAAACCACCTTTAACAAGTCTTTTTCTCACTAAGCTGGCTTAAATTTGTTTTCCCGTTGCTCGCTCAACATCCCATCTTATGTTTGATAAAGTTTTAAAACGGTTCCGACGACATTGTAATATTATGAAACGATCGTCCACTGGCGTTGTCTTTCTGAGCCTTCCAGAGCGTTTCTTTCTTTGTGTACTGCCCATCTCTCGCATTTTTTTAATAATCCACGCTACAGTACTTTTAGGAATATTTAATCTTAGGATTTAGGAATATTTAAATTTCCTCGAGCCAAAATCAACATATTGCTTTTACACTGCTCACTAACTTTTCCCATATTTTTAACTAAAATTGGACTTTATTCTTAATTTGACTATGATCACTTACAGAATAACTTAATCTTACAAAATATGCACTAATTATACAAAAAAAAAAAATTCCAGGCAATAAAACATCTGCACCCTAATGACGGCCAAGAACGGTAGGCGTAAAATAAAATAACTGCTTGACCAATTTTTTTGCACATCAGTTGCGGGGTTGTACCGGTGTAATAAAAGCAAAAAGCGGTCCAGCAAAATATTAAAATTAAAGATTGAACTTCTATAAATCAATAAAAAACAAAAAAATTGAATAATTTAATAAGTGTTCAATTTAGTCCAATACTTTAACCCCAATCAACGTATATTTTGAATATTTTGTGCATTTTTCGGGGTTTTACCCCTAAATTGCAGGTAAATTTTTTTTTTCAAAAAATTACGTCATAGATGTACTTAAAATGAAACAATAAGCCAATTGCTTTCAAAAGTTTTGTAATTTTAGCAAAAAAAGACTCCAATTTGCAATAAACTATGTTTGCCCAATTTTTTTTCCCAGCACTATTTATATATATATATATATATATATATATATATATATATATATATATATATATATATATATATATATATAATATAATTTAATGAATGATGGTTAATGATTCACATTTCAATTTTTGCACTTAACTTTAATACAATATTACTGAAACTTTTAATATTCTGAAAATTGTGTAGGTATGTACTCGTATATAATCTTTAAATTAATAACGAATACCAACAAAAAAATAAAAATAAAAAACTTACATTTATCTTAAACTGAAATAAAAATTCAATTTGTTTCATTTTGTTTTGTGCACACAACACACAAGTACAAGAAATGTTTTCAAATCACTCCTATGGGTTTTGAACAAAGTCTTGTACATATTCGTTTATACTTTTTATACGATACAAACTTGTAAGTTTTTAATATTTTATAAAAATTATTTGCTTAGAACAAACATACACCATAACATGATATTACAAGTATATATACCAAACTGCATGCTGGAGGAATTTCATAAATCGGGCAGATTCGTTTAAAATAAAATTATATTTCTTAATGTTAAATTCTTATATTTGTGCTCTACAGTATATGGTAAATGACTCTCAGTTGGGTGACTAAAGTTGAATCTTTTAAAAGCAATCAAAATAAGAGGAAATTTTCTTGCGTGTGCAACAATTATATATATATATATATATATATATATATATATATATATATATATATATATATATATATATATATATATAGTTACATTCACCTACCCATATTCCAACCAAACACACGCGCAGGTCGTCCACACCATCGATATACAGCTAACGCAGCAATAAACCTCATTGTTGACGACAGTAGCATTATATCGAATATGCATAATAAATGCAATATGCATAATAATTGAGTAAATTGAGGTATTGACCTCATCCCATAAAATTAAAGAATTAAATTATTAAACTCATCATATTTTTAAACATATTATAAATTTTCCGATTTGCATTATATAAAATCAGTTTTAGTTTGGCAATTGTTAATGTAACTTAACAAAAATAAAGTGTAAAGTAAAATAACGGAAGAAGAACGTTTATTTTTTTTTTGTAAACCCGGTACGTTCCCAACGAAAAATAAACTTTGTTATAATCGGCCGCAACCATTATAACTGGCGCAGTGAAAAAAAAACGGTTAAAAAAAAAAAAAGTGAAAAAAGTTCTAAGTAACTAAATATTAACATAGATTTCTGGTCATAGCCCCCACCAGAGGCAAGCGCAGAAATATAACAAATTTGTGAAAAAAAAAAAACAACCAAAAATTCAACAAAAAGCTTTGGACATTTGCTTTCGAGATTGCCTGATCATCAATCCCCGGAACAATGAAAACTAGTTTTTTCAAGATATTTTTGGCGTGGTGAGTTATTTCCATTTATTTTCCTTTTATACTAACCTCTAAGTTAAAGTTAAAAATTGTGCAAATTAGACTCCAAGATTACAAAAAAATCTTGTAAAAATATTATAATCCCCACGACGGTTTATCGTGTAGTTGGATTAATTAAAGTGAATTAGAAATCCCCACAAAACGATTGTGAAGACGGATTCGTTCAAAAATTAGATATATATTAATATTGTGTAAAGTTCATGTCAGTAGTAGATCAAACGAATAATATCGTAACACCAATTAAATTAGGACAGTTAGTAAAAACAAAAATGGAGGAAATATTAAAAGAAACTTTAGCACTCTTTGAGATACAAAAGATAACTAATAATATAGATAAATTTGACGGCAGCAAGACTGACGTTTATAGATTTATAGAAAGCGTAGATCAGACTTTAAAACATTGTATGAAATTAAAAGAAAGTAACTACTACAAATTAATAATAGAAAGTATTAGACAAAAAATAGTAGGACAAGCGAGTCAATCATTAATAAACCATAACGTGAAAAGTTCTAGTTGGACAGAGATAAAAAAACACCTCACGAGTAAATTCGCGGATAAACGTGATGAAACTAATTTACAATTTGAATTGTACGGACTAATAAAACTTAATTTAGAGCCTCAAATATTATATGAAAAAATCGTTAATATAATAAGCTTACTTACGAATCAAATAAAATTAACATGTGAAAGTAAAGATGTGATAGAATATCAAATAAAACAGTACCAAAAAACTGGATTAATAATATTTACCGCTGGATTGAAAGAACCCTTTGGAAGTTGGCTCAGAGCCAAAAACCCTGAAAGCTTAACTGAAGCCTTAGACTTTATAAATAAAGAAATCAACATCAAAAAGTTGAAACCCCCTACAACAAATTTCGTCCCAAACAAAAATTATAACACCCAATATAAAAATTATAACACTCACAATAAAAATTATTACCCTCCAAAATTTCAAAACAATTTTAAACCCCCAGTAATGTACAACGCATACAACCATAATAATATTCCTACACGGAATACCAACTATAATAATTATAGATCATTCCCACAATGTTCTAACTACAATCATAATCCAAATCCAGGATTTCAAATAAAAAAAGAAATTAAAAACGAATACAAACCAGCAATCAACAAAAATTTTAATATTGAAACCAATATCGATGACGAAAATTTTATGATACCAGCCTCGGACGACGAAACGAATTAAATCTCATTAAAACCGCCCATTTACCTCTCATAATTTTAACTTCTAATTCCAAAATCTTAAAATTTTTAGTTGACACAGGTGCCAACAAGTCATATATAAACCCAATTCACGTAGAAAAATCTCAAATAGAACCAACCAACATTACTGTTAAATCTCTATTCAAAGAAACAACTATATCACTTAAAACAGTTATTAAATTTAATGAAATAAATAAGCCAATTACTCTCTATCTGTTAAAATTTCATCAGATCTATGATGGATTGATCGGATTCGAAACACTTACCGAACTTCAAGCTAATATTCTTTTAGACCAAAATTGTCTACAAAATAAATACTTTTCCCTACCATTAAAACAAAAAATTACATCGTGTATACAACCATTATTTCTAGACGGTTTAAACAAAAAACTTATAGAGATTCCAATAAACATACAATCAGGAAATTTCTATATTAAACCAGTTCAATTACAGAATAATGTATTCATTCAAGAAGGAATTTATACAGCTCACAAACCATACCATGCGTATGTCGAAATAATTAATTATGAAAATAATCCCAAAGAAATTTTCCTAATGCAACCATTACAAGTGGAAATATTTGAAAACAACTATGATGAAATAAATTTCCACACAAATCATGAAACTAATGAAACTTTAAACAATAAAATTTTTAATTTCGAGCATTTAAATAAAGAAGAAACTAGCAAAATTCAAAAACTGTGTAAACAATTTAACAATATTTTTTACAAAGAAGGCGATTCATTAACCTTCTCGAACAACGTCAAACACGAGATTAATCTCAATAACAAAAAACCCGTATTCATTAAGCAATATAGAAACCCAGAACACCAAAAACAACAGATTAAGAACGAAATAGCTAAACTATTGGACAATGGAATCATACGACCGTCGTATAGCCCTTGGTCATCACCTATATGGATGGTGCCAAAAAAACCTGACTCCAACGGTAATAAACAATGGAGATTAGTTATCGATTTTCGTCAATTAAATAAGCAAACGATAGACGATAAATATCCATTACCTAATATCAATAGTATATTAGATAAACTAGGTAGATCTATCTATTTCTCAACCATAGATCTAGCTGCAGGGTTTCACCAAATTGAAATCCATTCGAAAGATATTCCAAAAACTGGCTTTTCAATCGAATCTGGTCATTACGAATTTACTCGAATGCCATTCGGCCTAAAGAACGCCCCAAGCACATTCCAGCGTGTTATGGACAACGTTCTTGGCGAATTACAAGGCAATAATGTATTATGCTATATGGACGACATAATCGTCTATAGCGCATCATTACAAGAACATATGCAAGATCTATATAAAGTCTTTTCGAGATTAGAACAAGCAAACCTAAAAATACAAATGGATAAAACTCATTTTCTACAAAAGGAAATAGGATTTTTAGGCCATATCGTTACAAAAGACGGTGTCAAACCAAATCCTTCTAAAATTGAAGCGATTAAGAGTTTTAAAATACCAAAAACCTCTAAAGAAATAAAAAGCTTCTTAGGTCTCCTTGGTTATTACAGGAAATTCATTAAAGATTTTGCGCATATAACAAAACCTTTAACGTCCTGTCTATCCAAGAATACCAAAATTATAATAAACGAAGATTATCGAAAATGTTTTGACAAATGTAAAGAGCTACTAACATCGGAACCAATTCTACGGTATCCCGATTTTACACAGGAATTTAATTTAACAACCGATGCATCAAACTATGCGTTAGGTGCCATACTATCGCAAGGAGACAAAGACAAAGATTTACCTATCTCCTATGCTTCAAGAACTCTCTCCAAAACAGAGTCCAATTATTCAACAATTGAAAAAGAACTACTTGCAATTGTTTGGAGCACAAAATATTTTCGACCATATTTATATGGAAGAAAATTTAACATTAAAACGGGTCATAAACCTTTGGTCTGGCTTTTTAACGCTAAGGATCCAACATCCAAAATTGTGCGCTGGCGACTCAAATTAGAGGAGTTCGATTACAAAATCATATATAAAAAAGGCACAACAAATGTAAACGCTGATGCTCTATCAAGACTCGAAATAAATAATTTAAACGAATATTTAAAAAATGGTGATCTAAATTTCCCAAATACAATTGATTCCATTAGAGAATCTAAATTTAAAAAAGTACAAGGAGCAAGGAATCCAAAATTACTCACTTCAAATGAAATAAACATGAACGAAACAGTTCAAAATAAAAACACACTAGGCCTAGAATTAAATTTAAATATTGATGAAAATATTTATCATCAACTTTATAATATGGACATTGGAACTGACGGCTTATCAAACCCAAGAACCATATTAAACAGAATTCATGAAACTAATACTATTTTAAATGAATTCAGAAATCAATTAGTAATTATAGTCGACGATAATTACAAACAATTGAAAGAAACATTAAAGATAATACACAGCGTAAACAGGCGTCATATAATACGTAAAAAACTCTATACAGATGACGATATCGTACAAATTTTTAAGAAATATATTAATAAAAAATCAATAACCGCAGTTTATACTGACGACAACAATATATTTCAACAGATTCAACAAGTTTTTGAATCAACATTTCAAGATTCAGGTTTAAAATTAGTAAGAAGTACTAAATTTCTACAAGATGTATGCGATTACCAAAAACAAACAGAAATTATAATAAAAACTCATAATTTAAATCACCGTGGAATTCAAGAAAACCTAAGCAAAATTAAAAGGCAGTACTATTTTCCAACGATGAAAGAATTAATATCAAACTATGTCAAACAATGCGAAACGTGTAACCTGCATAAATATGAAAGAAATCCAATATCAATCAAATTTAAAATTTCGGAAACCCCAAAAGGTCCCATGGAAACAATTCATGCCGACACCTTTGCCCTACGAAGCAAAACATTCCTAACAATCATAGATGAATTCTCAAGATTTGCCACAATATTCGAAATAGGCGACAGAAAATCAACAACTATGATAAATAAATTCACAAAATTTTTCTCGGTAGAAGGATTACCAAATAAACTCATATTGGACAGTGCAACAGAATTCACATCCGAATTATTCAAAAACTTTACGTTAATGTTTGATATAGAATTACACACGACCACCGCGAAATCTTCAACAGGAAACGCAATTGTAGAAAGACTATACAACACTCTAACGGAGTTAGTACGTATAATATATTCGAAAAACAAAAACATAACAATTCGAGATTTGATGGACGAAGCCATTTTAGCGTACAATAATTCGATACATTCTGCAACAAAATTAACCCCATTTGAATTACATCGAGGACATATTATTACTAAAACTTCTATTAAAGACTACAAAGAACAAACCGACGAGTATCTTGAAGCTATTAGACAAAAATTCAAACATTTATCTGAAACAATTTCGGAAAGTTACAGGAAATCTAAAGAAAAAACCATTGAAAAATTAAATAAAAATCGTCAAGAACCCGGAAAATTCCAACCAGGTGACGTAGTATATGGAAAGCAATTGACTCGAGATAAGTTAGCACCTAAACATATAAAACATATAGTAGTAAAAGATAACCAGATTAGCATAGATAGTAATAAACGTAAAGTACACAAAAATAAAATGAAGAGAAATACTAATAGACATATTGACCCGAACAATATAATATCTGAATTACAGGATACTCCAGACGACCTCACAACAGTCGATAGAAACTTTCGACGTAAGTAACACTAAAGGAATCATCGGATTAAACTTAGGACAAGCACGCATAGTCACAGGCTATACAAAACTAATTCATATAATAGAATTAGAGGATTTAAAAATTAATTTGGAAAATATTAACAAAAACATTAAACAATTGGATCATATATCAAACAAAGCATTACCAAACTATAAAGTTAAAATAGCATACAGGAAATATGATAAACTTAAAAAATCATTAGATAATATATTACCAATCACGAGAAACAGACGAGGATTAATCAACCCATTAGGTTCATTAATAAAAAGTATTACAGGTAACCTAGACAACGACGATTTAATACAGATACAAAATGCCGTAACAAAGTTAGGAAACGGAGATTACAAAGTAGTACAGCTACAGAACCAACAAGTTATATTGAATGACATAATGATAGAAAGATTTGAACAAACGACAAGACATATTAATTTAGTAACTGAACAATTAAACAAAATTATTGAAACAAATAAAGAAATAACAAAAACAATATTAGAAGCTAACGGTTTAGAAGAATATTTTTATAGATTAGATGATAACATTGAACTTTTACAGGACCAAATAAATGACATACACGAAGTTATTACATTTGCAAAAATAAATGTAATATCTCGACACATACTGGACGGTGAAGAAATGAACAAAATTATGCTAAAAATTAAAGCGTATTATAACCATACAAACATAATTTTGGCAGTCGAAATTCCACAATTTTTTCGAGAAATTCTTACTTATTACCGAATAAAACCAATTCCTATAAATAATAACGAAATTATAAAAACTAAAACCAATACCATTATCCTAAATTCCCAAAATTACATGGAAATAAACAAACCTTGCCGAATAATAGAACGAACTTATTATTGTCAAAAAGAACAAATATATAATATAACACACGGATGTATTCCAAAACTAATACTAAATATCGACGCAAACTGTAAAACAATGGAAGTCGGACCACATGATGAAATAGATTTCTTAGAAGGCGAATATCTATACGTTTCATCGGAAGCAGGAGTGAAACTAACAACAAATTGCAATATCAACAATCCAGTCATTAAAGGAAAGAAACTGTTAAACTTCAAAAACTGTTCAGTAACAATCAATGAACAAACATACTCGAACGAAAACAAGATAAAAACCCACAAAATAATAATAATACAGCCATTTGACGGAATTACTTTAAATACATCAATGGAACGATTTGTCACTCTACCACAATTATCGCAACAAACAATCAAAAACATCAAAATGTTGGAAGACCATCAAACGTCAACAAGAATTCGCGACTATTCGATAGCAACTTCCACACTAATACTGACCGCTACGATCAGCTCAATTTTTTTTTATCTTTATAGAAAAAACAAACTATCATCTTCAAAAATTAAAGAAACCATCAAAGGATTTAACCAACATATCCAAGTGAACGTTCAGACCAATGACGTCGAGGACGACATCAATCTTCGGAGGGAGGAGTTACATTCACCTACCCATATTCCAACCAAACACACGCGCAGGTCGTCCACACCATCGATATACAGCTAACGCAGCAATAAACCTCATTGTTGACGACAATAGCATTATATCGAATATGCATAATAAATGCAATATGCATAATAATTGAGTAAATTGAGGTATTGACCTCATCCCATAAAATTAAAAAATTAAATTATTAAACTCATCATATTTTTAAACATATTATAAATTTTCCGATTTGCATTATATAAAATCAGTTTTAGTTTGGCAATTGTTAATGTAACTTAACAAAAATAAAGTGTAAAGTAAAATAACGGAAGAAGAACGTTTATTTATTTTTTTTTGTAAACCCGGTACGTTCCCAACGAAAAATAAACTTTGTTATAATCGGCCGCAACCATTATAACTATATATATATATATATATATATGTATGTATATTTGAAGATATATATATATATATATATATATATATATATATATATATATATATATATATATATATATATATATATATATATATATATATATATATATATATATATATATATATATATATATATATATATATATATTTATATATATATTCCCAAGTAAAAAACGTACTCGGCTTAGGGTAGCATACATTATTCGATCATTTATATTATTTAAACCTCTCAATCGTTTTTCCCACTTCTTGTTCTTCCAATAATAATGGTGGAAAAAGTCTAAATATGTAAATTGGCATTCGTCAACTTTCCGCCCCACATGGTGCATGCAAATTTACCTTCAAAATAATATTGTACAAACCTAGTTCCTTTTCTATATTGGGAATTTCACAACATACAGTTTGATCATACTTATCAACACCGTATATAAGGTCAGTCACATCTACCATGGCAATGTGGTATGCCAGTACGTTTCTAAAATTCTATGACATATATATACAAAAGGAATAACTTTTCCTAATACGTAGCAGTTATGTAAATGTTAAATCTTTTTTGTATAACAATCTACAATGTATGCTGCCTATATTTCATTCCTATAACCGGCCATTTAAATAGGTATATGGCTTAATGAGCCTAAATGTGGATTACAAATTATACATACAACATTTTAAATTTTTTCAATCAAGCATTGCCATGAAAAAAAATTATGAAATAAAATGTATACTCGGTGCGAATCGAGCTCAGAAAAATTGTAGCCTAACTAATGCCTCTATCAATCAAGTTAATCAACTATAATAATTGTTATGCATCGGAGAGTTATATATAAAGATACGGCTATTGTAAGGCCCGCTTTTAATGTTGGCTAGTTTGGTCTAAGTATATGTCTTTATAATATCGGAGATTGGATTGCAGTTGAAAGTGAATTAAATGAAAGAGGAAGTGAGATCCATTTCCAGTTATGATTAAAATTATTTGGCGAATTTTGTAGAAAATTATTTGGGACGATTTTATTTTATGAAATGTTAAATAGTGAATATATACACTATTTAACATTTCATAGAATAAAACCGTCCCAGCTCTGTCATTTGTGTAACAGTTGCAATGTGGATGTTTTGCGTTTAGTTTATGATTTACAGCTAAGAGTTTATTTTGCCACGGTTCGTATTAATTTATATTCCTATCGATTCTACTATTTAAAAGTTAAAAGTAGATAACAAACTGTGTTGAATGATGCGCTTAATTGAAATTGCAATGCCACCAATATCTGTCAGATTTTCTATTTAAATTGTACACTTTAACAAATCCATAAAAACTATTGCAAATCTTGGACTAGTTTCAAAAATGGTAAGCATACACAAACATTATCATATTAAGGTATATCTTAATAGATAGAGAGTTCAAGGATGGCATCTAAGTAGCTTAGATTTTGTGTTGTTTTAAAAAACAATATACGTAATAACGGCAACATCGCTAAGTAAGATTAAAATCTACTATAGTATATAGGAAGTGATTTTTTTAATGGTATCTTTACCTTGACAAGCACATAAATATATATATATATATATATATATATATATATATATATATATATATATATATATATATATATATATATATATATATATATTTATATTTATATATATATATATATATATATATATATATATATATATATATATATATATATATATATATATATATATATATATATATATATATATATATATATATATATATATATATATATATATATATATATATATATATATACATTAATGCTAGCTGAATTTAATAAACTCTTTTGAAGATTCAAATGTAAATAAAGAAAAGCAAACATATTGCTGTAACCATTAATGGTATAGTTTGAATGAAATTCTGATAGAATACTGTATATTTTATTTGTAGTCCATTTGTCGACAGTATGTTCATTACTGTTACTCAATAATATTTGTAATTCGAAGCAATTTAGCACCTGTAAGTGAAGTATATGATTATGGATGGAATTCAAGAATTTACAGCAAGCGGTCTTATTAATCTACCTGGGTCAGGAAAGTTTAATTTTCAAACTATTCCTATTAATCCAATAAATGAGGTTCACGGTATTATTTCTTGATAAAGCAGTCTATTTCATCAAAAATACCTTATCTACTTTGTAGTTGAGTCAGTTTTAAAAACCTAACTCACAAAAACTTAATTTTGTTTGAGAAAAAATTCCTTATTATGCGACTTATTGGTAGATAAGTTATTTTTTCTTAGTATTAGATATTTTTTTGTAAAAAGATATTGTTTTAGCCTCAACTATTATAATAATATGCAATATATATTTTCTAAAATTATTATTAATGTCGTTATGTCAAGAATTATTTTCAAAACATTAACTGTTTTTGTGACAAATAAAAATATGTCAAATTCGAAAGATGAAAGGTACTTCCATACAGAATAGAATTGCAAAATTTCAAAGGATTAAATAAATAAGCAATGATCTGCTTTTAAAATATAGAATCGTATTTTTAAGTGTTAAAAACTAGGTGGTTGGTTTTTTGCACCTGAAAAACCTTGATTTTCTCTAAGGCTATAATGACGAAGTTGAAACGGACTGTCAAAGCCCCTCTATATGTAAATTATTAAGTTTTTTATATTGAAACTGTCCACGAAGATGTGATTACAAAATATCCAGCATAGTAAAAACATTAAAAGGACTTGAAAAACATGTTCAGCAAACAATTGTTTTTCACAATCGCATAACAATTATATTTCATATCTGGAAATATCTTAATTTATAGGGTCATATCATAATACCTATTTAAATATAAACTGTCATATTGTCAGAAATTCGGTTTTTATTGTTGTGTATGCCGGTACACAATGAAATATTATAGCACACCATAAAATGTTTCACCAGCTTGTCGTCTCCAGCTATAATATATTTATAATTTTATATATATATATATATATATATATATATATATATATATATATATATATATATATATATATATATATATATATATATATATATATATATAAAATATACGAGTAAATCAATTTAATACCACGTTCTTTACACAATATAAGAACGAATAATTTTTCTTCTTCGTATTATAATCCCATTTAACCCTACTGAATTATCTCCTCCAACGGTAAAATACTCCTAGGACACACTAACCACTGTGAATATATAACAACAATAACAAAACCAGTAAAAGACGACCAAAAATATACAGGATATATAATATTTTCATTTTATATTTATTTTAATTTATTTTATAGTATCCGTTGGAAGAAAGCGCGCACTCAAACATACACACACACACACCAAACGTAATATTTATTCCCAGCTTATTCGCAGACAAAATAATAAAAAAAAAAAGAAAATTCTTGGCCCAAATATTAAAATAAAATACTAATATTTTATTTAGATTATAATCTGTATCCGTTAATTTTACTGAATTATGTATATATTTTTTTGTTTATGTAAATTGACAACAACAATTTTTGTGTCAGTGTGTGTGTGTGTGTTATGTCGTAAGACATTACAATTTTCTTCAGCATTATGTAATTAATTTACGTTATGATAAAAAATAAAAACGAAAATAATTGATTTGTTTTTTGCGTGTATAGATACGTTCATTAGACTAGCGGAATTTATATATATATATATATATATATATATATATATATATATATATATATATATATATATATATATATATATATATATATATATCACATAATAGAACTCAGTTAATTGATCAGTTCAAAGTGTAATGTTTTTATTTTATGTGTGTGTGTGTATATATGCACACAGTGTTTTTCGAATGAAGAGATAAAATCATTTTTAAAGCTGACACATTTAATGACTGTCAATTTATTTTGGTGTGATCGTCAATCATGATAAGAAAAGGTTTTTCTTTTCTTTTTTTTTTATTCCCTATCTTTGTATTTATATATATATTTATACATTTGACATTAATCAGATGATTTTTTTTTTTTTTTTGAATAAAATTTGATAAAATTCTGTATACGTACAATATTATACTTATATACACTGTGTGAACAATTTTCTGTTTGAATCAAATGGAAAACGAAAATGTTGAGAAAAATAAACGGAAGAAAATAAATGATTATGTTTTTGATTTATTGAAATTTATGCTGTAACTGAAGTTTGAAAAATGAAAATTTATTTTTTTTTATGAAAAATTAATGATTTTCATTGTAAAACGAGAAACTGGGTATAAATGTAGTGTATATATATATATATATATATATATATATATATATATATATATATATATATATATATATATATAAACTTATTGGGCTAAATATTGTGTATATAGTTCGTGATCTTGAAAATTTGATTAAAAACTTATGTCAATGATTTTTTGTTGTTTTTGGGTATTTGTGTGTGTAGATATAGGGCACTTGATAAGCAACAAAATAATATGGTTTCTGTAGCACCTTTAATTCATCGGATTATTGGTCTTATCATTATATATATATATACTTAAATAAACAAAGTTTCAATAACACTCATCTGAATATCCTCTCTATATCCTAAATACAAAAATAGAATAATTTAATTTTACTTAGAACAAAACTACTTTAGTATATCTAATCAAAATTAACGCTTGAATAAACTTAGAAGTCTCATTTTTTTATGTATATTATATATATATATATATATATATATATATATATATATATATATATATATATTTATCTAAAAGACAGAGAGTGATTCTCTAAAATACCAAAGTGAAAGAAAGCTTCAAGTAATAAAACTTATTTTCAATTTTTATTATTTTCTCTCCATTTTCTTGGCATAAATATATATATATATATATATATATATATATATATATATATATATATATATATATATATATATATATATATATTCATTTCATTTCATATTTTATTAGGTTTTCTTTATATTTTCCATTCATTTTGTTTCTTGCCTCAACACAATTCATAACATTTATACTTTCAAAAGAGATTTTCTGTTTTTTCTTGTTTTTGTGAGGGAAAATCATTTTCTTTTCAAAATCATCATAATCATTTTCAATTTTTTTTTTATTCTTCTTATTCAATCTTGCAAAGTACATAGAGTACACAAAAAAAATGAAGATGAAGATGAAATATATTCCATAATCTGAGTTTTTTTTTTTTCATTTTCTTTTTTTGTATTGTTTTATGTGCTCGGGAATTTTGTTTTCTTCTGCAATACTTGTATATGTGTGTAAATACGAAGGAAATTTTTTTCTGGAGTGTAATATTCTTTTATCTGATTATCTTTAAGATGCGAAAAAAAAATATAAAAAAAAATGAATTGCGTATATTTAGATCTATATATACTCTATAGATACATATTTGAATAAAACAATCATAATATTTTTTGGTGGGTGCGTGTATGTTCAGCTTTATTTACTCGTATAAGTTTGAATACATAAATATTCTTTAAATTAAAGCATAACATTGTTGGTACAGCGAATAACGATTTTTACAAATAACATTGAACAACAAATTCATATCCTGGAGAAAATATGGAACTTTATGTTACCAATAAGCAGACAACTCCTATAAAAATATGATTTTCTATTAATGTTATTTTTAAACTGGGTTTTCTTTGTTTTTCCTTTTAAGTTGAAATCAATTTTAAATGATGCCATACCATGACATCATACTTTTCTCTTTTAATGTGGAAGTTATTTCATCATCACTATCACTTTATTTGAAATAGGTTAGAGGACTGCCTGTCAGCTACACATGGCAAGAGTTAAAGAAGCGAAATTATGTCGATTTGTTGAAACTATAGGAAAAGAACTGTTCACGTAAAAAAGGTAATATGAATTTTTGAGACAGATCACAGCAAAATATGTGGATGATTGTCTGTCGTAATGTTTAAGACTGAAATGTCATTTTAAAACGCACGAAAAATTATGGAATAAAATAATTTAACATTCTTGTCTAAATCTCTGTTTGCTAGAAATAAATTGGTTGATGGCTTTTAGATGTTCATCATTCAAAACAAATAGAACCAACGACTCAGTTACATCAAAGAGACTATTAGAGAATGAAAGGTTAAGATACCTGCCGTGCGTATAAGCGGGATATTACAATTTGGTTCGGTCTTCAACCATGAAATTGTTGGATCAAAGTTCTCAGAAGGGAAGTATTACAATAGGTTTCACAAAAATGTAATAATTTTTTAGAGCTTGAGCTAGGAAAAATGTAATATGTTACAATATATATGTTGAAGTTGGCCAGACATAACTTTACATAAAACAGTTCTTGCGATTCCTGAGATATAGTGATAGATTACTTTGAATTGACGTTTTAACTGCAATGAGCATAGTACCTCCAGATGTTTTATCAAATATAATGTGAATAACGGTTCTAATCGGTAGAGATGTGTTAGATGATGGATGTTTTGAGGGAACAACTAAGGTGGTTATTGTAATTTTATGGATGAACTGGGATTTCAAAAATGTTTGGAAGATGATCTCTACTTAAATTCATGTACAAAGAGCCCAAATAACCACACTGAAAATTGCATTTCCTCTTTAATGGTATAAAGTTCTCTTTAATGGTATATGGGTTGCCAGAGTTTGTGCTACGTTTTCAGTGAAAACAGTAGAAAGCATCCATCAGAAAAGTTTAATGACTTTTCACCCATATTCGAAAATTTGTAAAGGCTTTTTAATTATGTAACTCTTTACCAATAATCAGTTCGCATTGCAAAACTTCATCTTGAATTTGAAACTTGCAATGTGTTTGAAGCCACTACATTTAATAGATTTTGGATCCTTGTCCTTATTTAGACAATACGGTAAAATTGAATTATGCTCATATTTTGTTGTGAAATACAGATGATATTTTGTTTAGTGCTTTGTAAAATAGCTCAAAATATAGATTTATTTTTAACATTGATTAGATTTAACACTGGATATTCATAAAATAGTAAGAGTAGGATTACCGTCGAAAAATTAATTTTTATACACCATTTTCAATCAACATTTAGCCATTTTATATAAATTCATTGTCAACAAAAATAAGTCAATTTCTAAATTTCACCTCGCTTGAACTTGCTATTTAAATTAATTATATTTACATCATAAAACTTTATATTTTAACATATTGTAACCATTTTATTTCTATTTCTATTCCAGGTAAGTCAACAACATTCTTGCAATTTTCATATACAATCGTGAGTAAAAGCTGTAAAAAAAATTAAGCTTTTTTTTTTTATTTAATTCATAAAAGCACGGAACAAACACAGTCTGACTATATTATATAATTACCAAAAAAAAAATTAATTGGACACTAAGTCACAATCATTGAATGCTTAATTAAAAAGTTTTTTCTCCTGCAATGATATAATTGTTTGTTGAATTACACTGTATATTTCGTAACGTATGGCTACATACTCGTTTCATATCCTAAATATATATAAATTATTCTAAATTAAAATCTCATTACATGTGTGTATGTAGCTCTAGCTACATATATTGTTTGGGTGTAATCAGACTTTTCGATTTAATTAAAAATAATGAAAAGAAAAACTTCATTCCACCTACAAACTTGAATTACACACACACACACACACTTACATTAGACATATAGAACTTAGAAAAATGCATTTATTATTTCAAAGTACAATGAAATTAAATAAAAATTTCATTTGTTTAAGGGTAAAAACTATAAAATGATTTTTGTAAGTCACAAGTGTATAATTTTCTCATTATATCTACTAATCTATTATGAATTTTTATTAAAAAATTAAAAAAAAATTATTTATACAAAACATAAATTATATTTACATTTACATTACATGGAAGAAAATATTATATATCTATATTTAAATAATTTGGATATTTATTATACCGGGTGTTTCAAACTCAAAAAGACTATTAAAGCAAACTAAGAGTTTATTCTAGTTCAAAAATTCAAAATTGATATGTAAATTAAAATAAAAAGTTAGCTTAACAATAAAATCGGATTAATAATATTAATTTTAATTTTTTTGATAGAAAACTAAAACGGATTTAAATAGAAATGAATGACCATAATAAGGTTGTAATACCCTTTAAAATTGCACAATTATTTTGAATATCCATTCGTGTCCATAAAAATGACATCGTAATGATTTTAAAAAAACGCAAAAATTAGTTATTTAAATCATTTACATTTAAAGCATGAATCAAATAGGGTGCTACACAAAATCTTCACCAAATATCTTAAGACTTTGATCGTAGACCATGTCCACTGGTGAACGATCAAATGTAGAATATCTTCCGCATACTGCAATTTTTTAAAGCAAAAACTTAACGGCTCTCATATTTCCTTACAGTATAACGTTATATTGATGCAAAACTACATCCACAGCTATTTCGGAACTGTTAGTAGTAATATTTAAAAATCTATTATCTATTGGGAGAGCTATAGCAATAGTAAATCATGCTTGTAAATTTTATCAAACTGATCCTTACGTTTGCTGGTGTTATATTGAGAAAGGATTTCAAACTTGTCTTCCAGCATATTATCGGATTATCGTCTAATTAGCTAGTTTTCTTTAAGTTGGGTTGTTAGTATAGCTTGTGCTATAAGCATTCAGTTATGCAGTTATTGACAACAGATATGACTCCTTTCAATTAACTGTGGCGATTCGCATCAAATTATCCTTTCTGGAATGAGTTTCAATAGCCCACCCCAGGTTCCATCGTGGCTGCCGTGTCCATTGGTAGTACTGTTAAGGTTTTATCTATGCCTGTGTCAACGATCCCAAATAGTTTATCTACACAGGTTCTAAATTTTAATTTTCTCATATTTTCGACCCATAATGAAAAATAACTGCATAAATCGATTTATCTAGCGAGAAGCCTGAATTTGGTCAAATAATACATTTGATACATATTCTTGTAAGATTGCTCTGTAATTTCTTCCATGTCAGCAAGATCTTATCAAATTTAAGTTTTAGATAAAAGTTTTAAAAACTTGTAATGTTTAGAAACATTTTTTAAATCGATTGCTGTATTTTTAAAGTGAAATATAACCGTAAATCACACTATAGCTGGTCTCTTATATTTTACGAAAGTTTCTTTAATTCATTTATCCGTTTTTACTGAAAATAAAAATTTTACGAAACTATATTCATCACAATCGGACCACAATTACTTGTTTTAGTAAATGTCAACTTCAGATGTGATGACTTGTAAGTCGAAATACATTTAACATACAATTATCTAAGAAAAATGTGACACTTGAAATAAACTTGAAAATAACTTATAATACTATAAGGGAAATCGGTTGTACTTTTCATATTACTAACATAACTAACATAATTTCCTAAAAACAACTTCGTGGACAAATCTAAAGATGTCACCCAAGTTATTTGACGAATAAATTCAAAATTTTAACGAAAATATTTTTGTTTCTTTTTTCTCCTTTGCTTTGTTTTATCTTCCTTTATTCAATTATGAAAATTTTATTAATTTAATTGTCGTAACGTATAACGTATTTTCAGAAATTTTCCATGTTTTGTTTCGTTTTTTCTTTTTTCAAACATTTTCCCATATCGTGTTTTTTAATTTCACATGACGTATTTTCGGGAAATAAATCGTGGCCCAAAACTCGAACTAAATATACGATTATTTGGACATTCTATATGACTGCAAATCTTAGGAGTGCTGCACTCCTAAGATTTGCCCCATGATGGTGCGATTTTTTAATAGTCCTTTATAATATAAGTTATTGGAATTTAATATAAAAACAAAAATTAAAATTTCATAATATTTAATACATGGTGAAAAAAATAAAAAAAAGTTAAAAAAAAAGTCCATGTGTATATATGTGTACGTCTTTATGAGATTATTTGACCTGTTTTCATTTCTTTTCGACTTTCCAACTCATTTTGTCTATATACAAGGGATGGTAAAGGAATAAATTCTATGGCATTGAGTATGATCGAGGATAGAAAAGTTTTAGCTCTTTATATATAAAAGTATACGGATTATATTATCATATAAGGTTTTTGTTATTATTAGTTTTCAGCCCATTTGTTGAAAGTTTATTTTATTAGTGTTGAAAAAGAAAAACAAACGAGAAGAAAAGATAACAATAATAATAGTAATAAAAATGGATAAGAAAAAACTAAAACAGAAATTGACTAGTTGGTGGAAAATAATTTAGTATATATTTTGATAGTCTTCACCTTCTAGCATATTATATTGATGATTTTAATGTTGTGTATATACTCGTATTATATAGTCAATATTGTATGCTACAATATGGTGCCGTCTAATTTAGAATAATTTTTGATCAGATAATTGGAAGGAAATATAAAGGCACGGCACGGCATATATACGCATATACATATATACAATGAAAATAATAATAGTATAATGTGCACATCAGAAAGGGGTGAAATCGACTTAATTTTTGCTATGTATATATATATATATATATATATATATATATATATATATATATATATATATGCGGAATATATTACGAATCATAAAAATTAGAGAATAGTAATAAGGTGATTTTATTATATAGAATAAGTTAACGAGTTTATATAGTCGAATGAAACGAGTTTGGTTCTGGAATTATGTCGCATACGTATATACATGTGTAAGGATATTTGGATACTTTAGTTTTCATATTCTAATAAAAATTGATTTTTCATGCGTACTATACAGTAGATAAATTCATTAGGGGCTAATCCAACGGTGGTATTAATAAAAAATCATGGTTTTGCTATAGAGCTTTGGCTAATTTTTTCCTAAAGTACAATTTTAAGAATATATTTATATTACCCTCTGATTTTTGAATAAAAATTTTAAACCCACAATTTGGAATAATCGTTTTTCAAAAGATTATATTTAATCTGCATATTAATAGCTTTAGACTTTCAATTAATATTGATTTGAAACTGGAAATAAGTTAGGCGACAAGTTAAAGCTATCTTGTATATATTGCATTGTGTATTTTTATTAAACTTCTCTCTTTACCGTTGTCTAGAATTATTTGTTCCGCATTTTATAGCTTAGATGTATTGTGCAATTGGCCAGGTACCTAAGTATATATTTTTACCTTTATATTAAATATGTTAAGCCGAAATCCAATTTTCAAGTTACTTTAGTAAAACTGGAGTACTTCTCAATTATATTTTCTAGCAGCACAAATTTGTTTAGGATATAGTGCTTGCTTCGTTTGGCACTTAGGAGATTCTTTTTTTATTTTTTGGTTTAGGTATCAGTTCTGTTTTCTTTTTGAGTTGCCTAAGGTTTGAACTGGTAATTTCTTAATTTTAAAATATTTAAATTAATTATCATGGTTGTTGTATCCTTAAAGGTTACCTATTCGAAAAACAAATAGATCTGGAGCATTCATCTTGCTGTATTTTCAAAAGAGTTTTTCATAAGACATTTTCTTTTTTTTTAACTCAATATACTGTTATGCATAGTTAGAATCTGAGGTGATTATTTAATCATTTAGTAATATTTCGAAAAACCAAAAAGCACTAATTATAGAATTTCTACTTATGTGGTTGCTAGAATCACAGCTTCAACATGAATGATTGGTTTATTATCACATCTAGGTGTACTGATAAGTGAGATGATTATTTCCTAAATCCTGTTGTTCAACCTTAAAATAATGTAAGTCGCTAACCATGTTTTCAATAAACTTAAAGTAAGCAAATTCGGCATGAAGCTTACATTGACCTGAACATGACAAAGCATACTACACTCAGCTATTTGAGGAGCTTAAAAGTTTAATGCAAGATTTTTCTCATTCACTTCAGATTAGAATAAAAAACAGAGACTCGTTTTGTTCGGTTTACTATCCGCATGTCAGTTTTGGGGTAGAAACTTAAATAAAAGAGGCTGATCTCTCACCTTCGCCTATTACAAAAGTTTTACGTAAAGAGGAAAGGTACAGTGATAAATATTTTATTTTCTTTCCAAAAACGACCTCTTTAAACCAGTTGCAAAACCATCGATGGGGTATTCCCCATATACCACCAGAACGACTTACTCAATGCTTAAAGTGCTTCAGCCTCAGGACTAAAGTGGTAATAAAAAGTCATGATCCCTGTATTTAAAAATTATTTAATTTACTGGAATTAGGCAGACAATTAATAATATCGTAAATATTCAATTGAAAAATGTGAAGCACTTGCTCAAAACTTACATAAAACTTTCTGAACTGCAATTAATATTGAGTGCGGCAAGGCGATATAAATAACATGGTCCCCTCGAACCCCCAGGTCAACATTTAATCTTCAATGTTTATTTGAAACATTTTCCAGAATCTATATGGGCTTAAGTTTCTAGAAAATTTTCTTTCACGTTGAATCAGGCAGTCTTATTTTCCCTTTGGTTGGAAAAAAACAAAGATGGATGCAATAATGAACCAAGGAAGTAAGCCATGCAACGTAGACTACTTACAACCAATAAACTTTGTATGCTAGATTAGTAAAGTATTTAAATGTTTCATCAAAAATAAATTCGATGATTTTAAAAAAAATAAAAAATTATTGTGGTCCTGAAAATTTGATTTCTATTACCATTATTCCACTTTCCAACAAGTCGATTACATAACCAAACATGCTAAAATTCAAAATTATTTAAAAAAGTCTACTGGTCGAAAGTACTTGTAAGTACTTGGCTGATAATCGCTTCCATTGTTAAATTTGACGCATTCGTAGTTAGCACGAATGGTTGAGTGAAAACGGGAAATTGTACTAACGAGCTATGTACATTTAATGATCATGTTAAATAAAATTATATTAGATTGTTTGAAAAGTTGGCAGTTTCTATTAGAGAAATTCTAATTATATTAGAGAAGTTCGGTTTGATCATTTTTTAAATTCCTGGATAAATAAATAAATCGTTTTGTATTTTAATTTGGTCTATATAGAATTATCTAGCTGATAATTCAGCTTAGAGCTGACTCAATTTTTGAGAAAAATAAAAAATTGTTATTCGAGATTAATGAAGTGGAATCATTTATTCCAACAGGTTATATAATTTATTTTGTACTTTTTTACTTTTAATACATCAATATGTATATAAAGAAGACATTTTCGCCCTACAAGCCATTGTTTTAATAAATATTGAAAGAAAGTGGATTCGAAACTCACTGTATTACAATCAAAGAAGCTACTTAGTTCTTTATTTGATTTTTCCCTCACTTTTCATTAATTGTTGTGTTGCTTTGGGAACGAAAGATTTAGTGGATATAAATATATATATATATATATATATATATATATATATATATATATATATATATATATATATATATATATATATATATATATATATAAATTTTTTTTTATATAATGTAACGTGATCATAAAAAATTTATCGATTCCAAGGGCTTTGGTAATAAGATCGAATAGCTGCCAAAGTGCGCTACATTCTAAAACTCTATAGTTCACAATCGATTTCAGAAGTCGATTTTAGATGTATAATATCATTAAATCAACACAAAGATCAATCATCTCTGTGGAGCTAATACATATTGCAATGCTCTTTGAAATACGTTTCTAATATACTCTGATATACAACTTTTGGTTTGTTTGTTTCGCTTCGATACAATATTTTTGAAATATCAATCAATACGATCACATGCCGTCTTTTTAGATATATTACTAAATTTCCAGTTTGACAATCCGGGAACTTTTACATGGGCTGGTATTTTTTTATCTATCAATTATAAAATGCGAACGTTTTCCTCTCTTATGATTCTTCCCATAATTAGTTTTCAGTAAAACCACAGATAATTATACCAGATGAACATCTCGTATAGCTCAAATTTACACAAGTAAATTGCCACCTAAATTAATGCCACCGAACTCTAACCAAACGAAAAATAGATGTACATATAAAAACGCATATTTTTATCCTTTTTGCATTTTTTTTTGCGCACGACTATTTGACTGTATAAAAAAATGAAACAAAAAAACAAAATAATATAAGAAAATATGAAAATTTTTGTTTTATTTGTTATAAAATAAAATAATCGTCTGCAAAAAACAAAAGAAAAGAAACAAAAAATATTTGTTTTCATGTATACATCTATTTTTTGTTTGCTTAGATTTCGGATGCATTAATTTGCGTAGTATGAATTTAGTTGTGTAAATTTGAGCCGTACAAGATGTTCATCTGTTATAGATGTTATCTGTGGTACAACTATAAATCACATAAGATAAAAGAACTTAAATAATATCAAAATAAAACAAAAATGTTCCTAATTACCGTATGATTCACCTCATAAAAAAATAAATTTGCTATGCGCAAAACTTTAGAACAATTTGAAATGTGAAAATATGTGACAATTAAATAAGATTCGTTCAACGATACAACTTGACAGTGTTTTATAAGAAAGAATTTGTATTAAAAGTAAAATGTACATACAACACAATGCTGTCAACATTTAAGCTTGGTTCATAACATCGAAAATAATTTCTGAACTGCCTTGCTCATTTTGTATAAAGTTAAATTTTTATTCAACTCGAGTTTGGAAATAAAAGGTGGGGTCTTTATCATATGCTGTGTTTTGATTTGTTTGAGCAAGGGAGTTCACGAGTCGGAAAGTATGTCCGATATTATGAATCAAGCTTTACATTTAAAATACAACACTGATTTATATATATATATATATATATATATATATATATATATATATATATATATATATATATATATATATATATATATATATATATTGAAAGCTTTCAATCCCAAATACATGCATGATGGTTAATCCCATCAAAACTTTGATGTTTTGATCAAAATTATAAAAATTCAAAACCCACAAAATACATATCATCAAAATTGAAAAAATGTTTGCTCAAAACTGAAACCTTTTATAACTCAGAAAATGCATAATGGTTGGCCCATCAAATCTGAAAGTTGTAAGTCCAAAACCGAAAATATCCTTACTCCACATATAAAACATGAAAACTTGTTAAAAATGAAAAAAAAGCATGCTCTAAACCGAAACTTCCAAAACCCAGGAAATGCATGTTGGTTAAAACTGGGAAATTTAGGTCCAAAACCGAAAATTTCTATAGCACTCAGAAAATGCCCGTCAAACATTGAAAAAATGGTACAAATCGACAACTTTAAAGAAAATGCAACACGGTTAGCGCATCAAAACTGACAAATTTATGTCAAAAATTAACAAAATTCAAAACCCATAAAGTACATGATACAAGCCATTCAAAACTGAGAATTCATGATGCAAATTCAAAACTTCCAAAACCCAGACAAAACATGCGAGTTCATTGATATACCTGTGCCCAAAATATTATAAAAAACTTCTAAAACCTAAATCTGCAAAATGAGCCTATCGAAACTAAAAGTTGACAAAATCGGAAAACAACCCAAACCCACAAAATACATGACAGTTAGCCCATGTTTTATTTACAACCCGCATGTTTTGACCCAAGAATGACAGTTATAATTAACGCACTTTTTATTTTACTGTTTAAATTTTAACAAATAGTTGAATTTACCCTTACATCTTTCCTTAAACTGTACAGTTACGAAAATTCAAATGAAACCAACACAATTAACAGTTCAATGTCTTGCAAATATTGATTGAGTGTATTTAGTACGTGTCAATTTTAGCAAAGTCAAGATATAAAAACACCATCACCATACACAGGAAATAAAATAAAGCAAACGGTAACGGTAACATGTCGATATATGATGAAAAATTTACATCAAGGCAACAAATCACTTCTTTTTTTCTACCATAACCTGCGATTCATATTATTAATGATGTTGAGTGTTATTTGTAACAGAAATGGACAGACAAAAAAAAAATAAAAAAGTCGGTAAAAGAAACGCTGAAAAAATTAAAAAATCGGTCCATATACACTTTCAAATATTCGTATGAATAGTTAAATTAATTATTCATTTTCAATTTAACTCAATTCTGCAAAAAAAAAAAAAAAAAAAATTTGTTCTATTCAAAATGGGAAAATAAAAAAATGAAAAATCCAATCTAAAACTGTAATAACAAACACAAATGAAAATAAAAATTAAACTTTTCCACCATTCAGTCCAGGTTTATGCCATCTAAAGCTAGAAAACATACTATATATATGTATGTATATAGATGTACGTTGTTAGTACCGAGAAGCCGAGTGTATTTATGTACATTTGTGGATAGATACAACGGTACATGGATTTTATTTTGCCACTCTTCGTGGATACAAATGAAAATACCTTTAATACTTTTTTCCATCGTCCAAATTCAATGCAAATAATATGGCCAAGTTGGGTTATTGTGATTATAATTTTGTTCGAGAGAGAGAGAGTGGCGCGGTCAAAGTGTTTTAATAGAATCGTAATGTAAATAACCCTTCTAAATTTCGTAAATGCCAATTTAATTTAAAATGGTGTCATGTAAAAAATTGGTGTATGACTACTTCACAAAAATTCTATATTTATATATATTTGAATAGCTTCAATTAGTCTCCTCATTCGATATTCACTTTTGAATTAATCGGAATTGTAATCATTATTGTTAAGTGGTTATATATAGTATCTAAAAAATTTCACTCAATTTTATTTGCACTGTATATATTTTTTTGTTGTACTTTAAAATGGATTTTGATCTAACAAAAGGGAAAAATCTTTAGAAAATCTCTTATGTCGTCGTATATAAATGTATGTATATGTTGTATATATGTTCGACATAATATAATATTGTGTGTACAAAGAATGAAACCATCATTTTATTTTTTTGAAAAGTACTTTAAAATTCAGTCAATCACAATAATAATGAAAATGATTAGAACATTTTTTTGCTCTAGAAAATAAGGACTTCTATTGTAGCATAATAATAATGGTAGTGGTAATTATTATACGAAAATAGAAATACAATTTTAGAATTGTAGCTTTTATTGATCTTTAACATTTTTTTTTTGTATTTTAATCCACTGTATATAATTTATATGGAAATATTGTAAACCGATTTATATTTTTTGAATTTACACTGTAACTAAATTTATTCAGGAAAATTGAAACCCTTCAATAAATTCATACATATAAACTCGTCTATAATATGTATGTACGTATATATGTGTTTATCATTCATATAAATTTTGATTTCCATTTACACTAGAATGAAAAATTTGTTGAATAAAAATCAATTTGAACGAAAAAAAAAAATTCAAAATTTGGTAAAGATTTTCAAGTTTAAGCTATATAGTGTCACCTTTAAAAAAAATGAGTGGTATCCTTTTTTTTATGTATGTATATGAAGGTGTATGTTTTTGAAGTCTCTGCAACTCGTACCGCTCTCTATCGATTGTGTGTATATATCTACTCGTATATATACTGTATAAAGAATGAAAATTTATATTTTCTTTTTTTGTTCAGTAAAAACTCCATAATATGTAAAATCTATATTCAAATTTTTATTTTTTTCAATAGTTATAGAATTTTTATTTTTTTTTTGTTGCTGGTTTGACATAATATTTTATTTGTCTGATAAGAAAAAGAAATAATAATGGAAACGAAGAAACAATCTTCTACCTACATACCCTCTATATATCGAAGAGGAGCTGCTGCTGCTGCTGCTATTTGGATACAATAAGGATTTTTAAATAATAATAGAGTAATAGATTTTTGGTTTTCTAATAATGATGGTATTATAGAAAAGTTAGGTATTGAATTTTGTACTTAACCTCAAAGTATTATATTTTTTTTTTGTTATTATGTACATGCGATAGATCGACATTTGCGTGGGTAACATTCAATCGATACATCTTTAATACATATATACATGTAAACAACTAACCTAAATATTTAACAACAAACTATATAAATATTGTATTTATATAAGAGAAGAACTACTACTTGTTTTTTATTTTTTTTTCAAATTATTAATTCAAAATCTATATAGAATCAATAATCTGACCATCAAATATGTACAATATAAAATATAGATAGGACATATATGAGGAAATTTACCGCATATATTCAAACCATAAACCAACATACCTGTTTTACTCCAACATCATAATATAATCACATCATATTAATGAATCAACAACAATTTTATATTTTTATCATTTCGCGTTTATTTAAAATATTAAAATCGAAAATATAAATATATCAATTCGGTTTTACTATTTTTTTATATGTTTATTTTTTACGTTAATGTTTAACTATAAAACATTATTATTGATAATAATAATTAATTTATTATCAATGGATGAAATATAAATTAAACGAATACAATTTATTTTAATTGAATTTTTTTTTGTTTGGGAAAGCATGATTTTTTTTAGTGTTGATCAAATTTTTATGTTTTTTTTGGGTGTAATTCTATATGTAGTTAATTGAATATTGTTGGATTGTGCTATTGAATATTTTGTGTAATTAATAAATAAAAATGGTTAAATTTAAGTTTTATAACACGATTTCTATCTCTAACGAAGAAAGTTGTATAGTTTTTGCATAAAAACTAGAAAAGTGTCAAAAAGTGTTTTAAATTTTATATTATATACACTTTTTCGGTATAGTTTAACACTTTTATGCATTTATGCACTTTGTCTAATCGTTTTTGAAAGTTTTCTCCACTTTTTATGTATTTTTATCTGCATTTAGTTGATTGAATAAAATGTGATCGAAAATCATTAAAATTACAGAAAATTTTAAAAAGTGTAAGAATTGTTAAAATTTCAAATATGTTCAAACACTTTTGAGAATTTGCACCTTATAATTCGACATATAAACTGTAACGATCATTTTATGATCAGTATAGATCCAATATGTATGCTTTGGATTTAAGCATTTAATTGAATTTTCAAAAAAAGTTACGAAAATGGTTAAATAGTTTAAACATAAAAATTAAAAAGTGTCAAAAAGTGTTCCCAATTTTTTTTCTCAACTTTAAGTGTCTCTATATGTAGTTGATTCAATAAAATGTGGTTATATTATTACTAAAATTACCGAAAGTTTTAAAAAGTGTGGACATTTGAATTTATATGTGCATTTTTAAAACATGCCTCAATAACATTTATCAATGTTTCGAAAATGCAGGGTTTTTCTATGCATTACGTTAATTCAACAAAATATGGTAGAACATTCAAAAACGTGTCACAAACCGTTAAAGTTATATTCATTGTTAAAATATAATATAGATATATAATACTCTATACATTTATACAATTTATGAGGAGTCACCCTCTTTTGGTCATTATTTCAAGGCACTTTGACAGTAATTTAATTTTTTTACAAAATAAAAATTGTCTCAGATAAAATTTTCTATAAAGCCACAACAATTTTTAAATTACAATAAGTTGCTAAAATATTGCCATCCTGCAAAAGAAAGGTCAGGCAGCACTATTATTACATAACTGCTATTAATTTAAATATTACTGTAGTGTCATTATTTGAATCAAACTTCAGTACAAATGCTGCAGCGCTTTAACATAATGTAAACACAATGATAACATTATCACGTGTGAAAAACCCAAATTAGAATTACTTTGCGCCATATTTTATATAATACTGAATGTTTCCAATAAATTACTAAATTACATCAACCATCTACTTGTTATTTTAAAACAGTTTGCTTAAGATGGTTCATTTAGCGCCCATTATTTTTGGAAATTAATTTTTTTGACCATTTAAAATGTTGGTCTATAAGGTTTCCTCTCGTGAAACTAGATTTGTGTAAGTTGTAATTCCGTATCTTTCAATTCTGTTAAAATCAACAGTTAGTACAGCAAAAAGTTGCAAGCAGTCAAAAGTTACAAGCAGCTAAATGCGGCAAGCAACCAAAAATTGTAAGCAGCCAAAAGTTGCAAGTAGTTTATAGTTGCAAGCTGCTTATAGTTGCAAGCTGCTTAAAGTTGCAAGCAGCTTAAAGTTACAAGCAGTTAAAAGCAGTAAGCAGTTTAAAGTTTCAAGCAGTTTAAAACTTCAAGCTGCTTAAAGTTTCAAGCAGCTTAAAGTTGCAAATAGTTAAAAGCTGTATAGCTTAACGTTGCAAGCAACTGAAAGTTGCACGCAGCTTAAAAATACAAGCAGTTAAAAGTTGCAAGCAGCTAAAAGTAGCAAGCAACTTAAACTTGCAGACAGCTACAAGTTGCAACTTTACTTTTCAAGCTGCTTAAAGAGACAAACAACAGAAAGTATGCAAGCAGCTTAAAGTTGAAGGTTCTTAAAAGTTGCAAGCAGCTAAAAATTGCAAGCAGCTAAAAGTTGCAAGCAGTAAAACTTGCTAGCAGCCAAAATTTGAGCTACAAAAACAGCTAAAAGTTGCAAGCAGTTTAAAGTTCCAAGCTGCTTAAAGTTGTAAGCAGCTTAAAGTTGCAAGCAGTTTAAAATTTCAGCCTGCTTAAAGATGCATGCAGCTTAAAGTTGCTAACAGTTAAAAGTCGCAAGCAGCTTAATGTTGCAAGGTGCTTAAAGCTGCAAAAAACAAAAAGTTGCAAGCAGTTCAACGTTGGAAGGTGCTTAAAGCTGCAAGCAACAAAAAGTTGCAAGCAACTTAAAGTTACAAGCAGCAAAACGATGCAAGCAGCTAAAAGTTGCAGCTTAACTTTGCAAGCTGCTTAAAGATGCAAACAAGGCTTAAAGTTAAAGCAGCTTAAAGTTGCAAGCAGCTAAAAGTTGCAAGCAGCTAAAAGTCTTTGGCAGAAGGAACACGTTTAAAACCAACACGTGTATTATGCGATAGTGAGAAAGCTATTGTATCGGTAGTTTCAGCATTTTCCCGCAATCCGCATTTAAAGGTTGTCCTATACATCTTGGTCAGATATTACGGCGGAGAGTTGAAAAGAATAGAGTTTGTTTCTAAATAGGCGAGTTCGGAAAATTTGTCGATCCAAACTCGAATGATACAAAGTTTGCCTACCGTACCACCCAATAAAGTACTTGCTTGTTTCCAGTGTCTACATGGAGAATTGACTGAAAGAGGACTAAGAGCAATTGGACAATAGTTGAAAAAACTATATTGGGGAAAACAATAGTAAGTCTCGATATAGTCCTCAATTTTGGCCCTCAACTTTTCATGAACACAAAATAGTGTGAAACATATCACAGGCACTTTAAAGTTTTCATCAACGAAAGCCATGTCGAAATTTATAAAATAATCGAAAATTTGGCAAAGCAATTAAACGTGACAAAGACTATAACATTAAAAGTTTCACTAAAAATTCTTGCTACAAAATTTTGAATTTACAAGATTTTAAAATAATGGATTTTCTACTTGCAAAATTTTATCTTTGCAAGATTTAGTATAATATACATGAAAGTTTTTCAAATTGCAAGAATTCATGGCGCTGCCAAATAGTTGCTTATAGCAAATATGACTGAATGTGATGTTTCTATCAATAACCACCAAATAAGTTTTTTTTTGGAATGCAGATGCCTTTCCAGAACACGAAGTGAACATGAACTGGAAAATGTTTGTTTAAATCATTTATCTTGAACTTAACTTTACTTGCCTATATACAGTGTTTAGAAAGTATTTACTAAAATAAATAATTTAAAATATTCTTAATATATCTAAATCCAGTACAAGAAAGCTCGAGTTAGTATATGATAATTAAAGAGAACCTCAAATCGGGCGTCCTCAAATTGGGCGAATCGAGTAAAATTATGATGTTATATTCAACAGATAGCAGTCCATAGTAGTATTTGAGTTGCAGTTAAGCTTTAATTTCACTCTACTCTTCAAAAAAGAGTAAACTTGTAATAGGCTTTTTGGTTTCCAAACCGTCACTCTTACTTAGTTTTGGGATTTTTTTTAATATTCAACCCTGGGGGTTGGTTTACAGCATAGTTCCTTTTTTCTCCACTCTTTCAGGTCTTGTGTCATTTTCTTCAGTTTTTCATATCCCGAGACACCTGCATCCATCTGTAGTAGGCTCATGTATATCTTTTCTTTTCAACTTAGCTTTCAGTTCCTTAATTGGTTCTTCCATATATTGGACAATGTGCACCCCTGTTTGCAAACCCTTTTTATTTTGGCTGAGGTTTCTGTATTGTTAATCTGATTTCAGCTTCCTGCAGTCTTTATATTAAATCATATATGTCTGTGTTTTTCGTCAATACATCATATATCAGATCTATAATAGGAAACAATTTTTTCCACCTTAGGCTGTCGAATTGCTTTTCTAGATCTCAAAAGCCAGATATGTATTCTTCCCTCTATTAATCTGTTTCTCTTGTATCTGTCTAAGTGCTACTATGGCCTCTCGTGTCACCCTGCCCTTACGGAAACCATACTAGTTTTGACTCAGGTGATCCCTATTTTTCGTTTTTTTCTTTTGTGAATATTTTTTATTAATATTTTCGAAGCGTGTGTCAGGAGGCATAAAGTCCTGTATTGTGAGCATTAATCTGCATTGGTTTTTTTTGGTACAGTTATTACTATGCTTTTAAGTCATCTGGTAGCTCTCCTGTGACGTAAATTTGGTTAATCAACCTATATAGTTCTTTCTTGATACCTTCACCATTATATTATATGAGGTCAATGGGTATATTATTAATTTCTGGAGCGTTATCCTTCTTTAATTTGTGATCCTTTTTGTGAAACACCTGCTTGAATTTAGTAAAAATTGGTAGATGTGATTTCACAAAAAATATTTGATTGTCCAAATAATTTTTAATTGCTTTACAAAACCTTGCCAGAAACTGTGTTGTAATTTTGTATGTAAGGCCTCCATGGCATACTTTATTAAAAGCCTGTACTATATTCAAAAACACTGCAGAGCACTACTTATTTGTTTTAAGGCGTTTTTGATTTCAGATACACCTCTATGAGCTTGCTCAACGGTTCCATGTTTTCTCTAAATCCAAATTGATGATCCGTAATGATTTTTCATGTAGAATTGGCTTAATTTGCGGAAGGAGCATTTTTTCGAATGTAGCTTTGAGAGGAGAGTGTCGGGAGTAAACTAATTGGACGATATGAGTTTACATTTGTTTCATCTTTACCGGGTTTCGGAATCATTATGATTTGTAAAATTTTGCAGGTTTCAGGAAAGTAGCCCTTTTTCATTGTAGAATTTAAAATGGACGTTTTTAGCTTGATACATTTTTCTGGAAGGGATAACATTATTTTTCAGCTGATTAAATGGTTTTCCTTGACTAGTTTTTGTACTTGGCTCAACTCGTTTTTCCAAAGCTTTTGCATCATCAAATAACATTTCGGTGTTATCCATGTAGTAGCCATAGCCTGCCTTCATTAAAAGCTGCTGAATATTTTAAGGTGGTTTATGCGATTTTATGTAAACTGAACTGCTGGGTGTAGCAACCATTGCAGCTTGAAGTTTTAATACATTCGTTAGGTTTTCTACTACCACATCAATTTCATCTTTTGTTTTTAGAGAGATATTTAATGAACACTCTCTGGTTAATGTAAACTTGAAGTGGTCTTCTTCTAATAAGAAGCGAGTTTTCTGTGCCTTAATATCGGTTTTTCTGTATTTTAACAAAGTCATCCAAGTAGAAATGCTCTTCGTTTCTCATGGTAATTTTTGATTTAAAAAAGTGGTCGTCTTTATACCGATCTATCGGTATAATCATCTATCGATTTTCTACGTTTGATATAAACGTTTGATATAATAATGTCAAATACAATTTTTGCTCTTATAGCCAACTATTTGCTTATATACCTTACGAATTTTTGTCGCCCCAATTTTCATATCATACATTTCATGTTTACAATTCCATATCCGATTGATTCCATTTAATGTGCACCCATTAACTTCTCGACCACATTTAATTTTCAATTACCATAAATTTTTTTTATTTTTTTTGAATCATATCACAAAATCATTTCTTGTCGCCCTTTTTCTTACCCTACCCTACACTGTGCTGATGTAATAAAATATATTCCTTTTTTCTCATTTTCCTCGACGTTGTTTTTCACCATTGATTTAAATTATTGATTGCGTAACACAGATAATTATATTATTTACACTTGAAATACAATTTGTGTAACCTTTTTTTTTTTTTTTTTGTGTTGTGTTACTTTATCCCACCGCAAATTTGATATGGCACAATGATATCGCGCAGAGCGCGCACAATTAAATGTCTATCTGATTTACGTCATACCCAATGTGTTTTTTCGTTGTATGTATATTCCGTTTGCAACTGCTGAATTTTTTTTTTTAACCTAAAATCGCGTTCTTATGAATGAACCATATTATATACATATATACATACAACAAATTAAAATATGATTATAATCTTATTATAAAAAAAAAAGTTTTATTTCAAAGTTGAAAATGAAAGCTTTTTTTCGGTGTACGTGTATAGTCAAGTCATAAAGACTTGTGTGTGTGTGTATCTGTATTATATATTGTACATACAACTTTCAATTTCATTTTAATTTTCTACTGTTACAAATTAAAAAAAAAAAAGTTCAAGCAAGATAACATAGAATCGTGAAAAACGAATTTAAAAAGCAAGCGAAAGTATAATCAACGAATTTAAGTGGTTATCACTTTTTTTTGTTGTGTTTTTCCACCTTTTCCACACTTTTTTTTTTTTTTGTTGGTTGCCAATTATTATTATTATTTTATCTCTCGTCTTGGTGTTTTTCTTGTGGGCTTGTGCTTTGGTTTCTAACCGAACATTTTCCATTTTAAATTAATATTGAACTCTTCGTATACAGTGTTTTGTTTTTCTTGATTAGATTGTTTCCCAGTCTTGTGTTGGGATTTTTTTTGTTCTTGTATTTTTATTAAACAACAGCAACAACGAAAAGAAGAGATTGGATTTGGATTATCATTAACGAAGGATTATTGTTATTAAATTGATAACAAATGTCATGATAAGATAAATAAATTTATATATAGATTTTGTAAATATATATATATTTTTTTTGTTCGTTTTGTAAGAAGCTTAGAGATGGATTTGGTATATATAAGTTGATTTCGTTTTTTTTTTATGTTTATGTAGATAATATTATTAGAGAGAGATTGAATTTAATTGTATTTCTTAAGTGGATTATACTATGTTTTGTAGATTATTGAGCCTAGTTACTTATGTAATGTATGCGCACATTGACTATGTATATAGAAAACGTTAAAGTGTCTTGGAAACAAAACAAATGTTAATACCCCTTAGAAAAGTTTCTTATAAACACGATGATCGATCATCATTCGCCAAAATACCAAAAAATCACGAAGTAAAACATTATTTCCGTCTTAGGAAAGCTTTAAAACAATATAACAAACTTATTGGAACATAACACTTGTAAAATTACGTGGAAAAAATACGCTTTCAATATATTTATGTACTATACGGTAAAGACATGGCACAAAAACAAAAGAAACTTTTAAAAGTATCATTTCTTTTTTATTTTTTTTGTTTTGTTTTGTTTCCAAATTACAATATCCCTAAAATAACAGTGAAACTAATAAGTTTCTTTCTTTACGATTACAATTCAAACTTTTTTTTTTGTTTGTACTATTTGTATTTTGAATAAGCTCAGAGAAAAGCACCAACAAAAATGCTGTGTCTTATAATAATAAAGGATAAGAATATGCAAACTACACACAAACACATACACGGAGTCGTACACATTACTATACCTATATGTGTATATACAGATATTTTATGTGTGCTTGTTTGCGGATAAGATTAGAGCAACAAAAATAAAATGTTCGATCCGGATTTTTCAATTTTTGTTGTTTCCCAACATTTTATTTATTTATTTTTCCGTTTTTCTCAACTACAACAACATCCAAAAAAATTTTTTTTTCCTTAAATTTCGGTTCATACCGAATGTTTTGTTTTATATATTATATCTTCAGGAGTATTATCATTTTTTCATCTCTTGAATTTAATTGGCGTCAAAATTGATGTTTGACTTTAGATGTTGTGTTTTTTTTTTTTTTTTTTTTTGGTAAGGTATTTGAAGAGATGAAAAAAGGTAGGAAAATATTAATGAAAAAAGGAATTTTTTTTTTAGTATTTACTTTGGTTGATTTGATGATTTGGAATGTACCAAAAAAAAATACGAATGAATAGATTTTTTTTTTCTTTTTGGGGTTTAATCCAAATCCAACAACAGATCACCTACACATTTTCATTTCACAAAATGCTGTATAAATCCACCTCTAAATGTCTATTTAACGTATTACCATATTTTGATGATTTCTAAGCTGTCATACAATACTTCCCACTTGCTACCATATTTTTTTATTCGTTTTAATCTTTCGGTTAAATATAATTTAGCAAACACAAATCCAATGGACAGACATAAATTAAAATTAATTTTTTTTTCGTCTGTAATTATAAAAAAAAATATACAATTTGCAATTCAAATTAATATTTTATGCTGCGAAATGTTTTTTTTTTTTATTTTTTTTTTGTTCAGCAGAAGATAAAAATAAAATATTGTTCGGTGCTGGTTGAATTTTTTTTTAATTTTTTTGCTTATTTATACGATTTATAAATTGCAGAATAAATATTTAAGTGTTTGGGATGAGAAATGGATGAATGCAATCGATATGGATAACTCATCGAATTACATTAATTTTTATATCTGTGCAGTAAAGTGTTTCGCACCACTGTTTACAGCTTTCGGATCTTTAAACTAAACATACAAACTTTGTTTAGTTTCGATGACTTTTTAAAAATGGTCATTCTTTTTAAAAATCGTTTTAATTGTTTATCTTAGTCTTCTAATGTAATGTAATTTTTTAATTGAGTAATCGGTTAAAACCCTTGTTTTTTACCAGCTTAGTTAATATTGAGCTGCTTGCTCTGTGACCAATTTATTACAATCTTATTTATTTTAAAAAAGTTGTCTATAATTTTATAGAGTTTGAAATTTGGTTTAATAGTAAAATTCAAAACTTGTTGCTAGGGCTTGTAACTAGTTTACTCGCAAAGAATATAAAAGTGATATCCTAAAAATTATAGCAAATTAGTATGCCTGTTGAGAAGTTATTGAAGATTCGTTAAAATACAGTAAGTTTAAGCCCTGAATGGACCAGGAAACTTTACAGATAGTTGTGTAGAGATGCAATTGTACTTCTAATCGTTAGAAGTTGACGTGCAGTTTTTCATCGTAATTTTGCAGTTTTCTATAGTTTGGACTTTTGTTTAAATTTGGCAATCCGGGGTCGAACTGAAATTAAAAAGATTTTAATGCCTCGCTAAACTGTGACTTAGTTTGATGGAATATCTAGATTCAACTTCAAGTTATCAGGTTACATTAAGCTCTTAATCGGAAATTAAAAATCTAGTAAATAGTTTAATGTAATTTTTTTGACAATTTACTGAAAGCTTCAGTTTCTGCTAATGTTGATACCGCAATTATATGGTTTTTAAATAGTATTTAGCTTTTAATGGAAAAAATCGCGTAATTGTTTCGCCTACGAGGACATTATTACTACTTTCGTAAGTACTAAGTTGTTTGAGATCAACCGTTATACACATATGCAGAAGGTTTAACGCCTTTTTCAGTTTAGTTGCGCATGTACGTGTACGACGCATGTACGCACGCATGTACGACGGCGTCAAAGTCCATCCATAGTTTCAATACCAAATTATTATCGTCTGGTTTATGTGCTGCTGTAGCGAAGTAAATGCTTGCACTGGAATATTTAATTCGCCGGAGTGAAAAGTAGGTTCCAATTTTTGTGGAAGCTTTGAGTTTAGTGACAGATAGAATGGTTGTCTATTCATTTATAACTTTTTGCAGTTCTTTGCCAGACGTGAGCTTATTTATTTTGAGCAGACTCCCACAAGAACCCAAATCACTGAATGCGATATTTTAAATCAAATAAATGCCTCACTACTTACGAATAAATTGCAGGTAACCTCGTACATGTAGGTATTTTTTCCTGTTTGACATAGAAGATATGGAACGTGTTCGACTCTTTAAAATCTCTATTTTTAGATAAACAGGACGTGATACAAATGCTCTGAAAGCATCGTTCAATTTTATGTCACCTTTATCAGATATGGGATCTGTATAATTTGTCTCTGTTATTATAGTGTTTCCAAAATTTTATAATATTTACCCAAACATGCGGTCGCCTTCTCCTCGAGTTGAAGGCCAATTATAATATTACTGATGGTAAAAGGGGGATATTTTACCGAACTTCAACATCACAGCTGCTTCAACCGTCGTTAAACATTTGATATATGATGCAGGATTTTTTCTCAGTGATAAATTTAACGATGAGGGTAACCGCAATTGAAATTATATTAAGTTTTGTTCCACTAAAGCTTAGGTAGCTTCCATGCTACATTTTCCATCTATCTTCATAAGATCGAAATTGATATATATTTCACTTCCAGTTGTAAACAAAATTCAATTTATGTATCGTCGATTTCGGTAACTTGTCCATTATTTTAAAAACAAATTTTTTCTAGCACTCTAAAAATTTTAAATCCAAAATTCCGGAAAACAAGGTCTGTAAATATCTAATATTTCTTGGAAAACAAGTCCCAAGTTCATAAATTAAGTTGTGTTCAGTTTTAAGTTATGTTCAGCAAAAAAATATTGTTGGTCCTGTGGCGTTTATTAGAAGCTTGATAGCAAACAATAAAAGATAAAAACATTGTGCTTCGAATTCATTTTGCCGGGTTATAATTTTACAATTTGCTGTAACGATACTAGCATTTATTTCTTTTTATATTGAATATCCAACTAGCAGATTAAAATTGTATATTTATTTGTATCACTCGTTACAATAATGAGTCTATTTGTGGGTTTTGTCATGACATGAAAATAATGCTGTGCACATTAAGAAAAACACAACACCAACTATATATTGGGAGATTTTAACATAAACCTGATATAGATAGCATGCATCCTCAAACGGTTTTGTTAGTCTCTGAAAATGAGTCTCAGGTGGCTTTATTGTGCAAAGTGGATTAACAAGTTTTCCATACTTCTTTTGAAGATCATTAAAAGTTATTGTTGTTACTCCTTTTCCCTTCTTGGATTTTATAGCTATTGGACCACCGTAATGAGCACCTGTATTATGAAATGCTCGTGTGAAATGCACCTGTATTATGAAATGCTCGGATTTGGTAAGTTTCCCATTGGTTGATTCAGGTAGGTTATTATCGTATAAATATGCACTTCTGACATTGGTTGAACATTCGCTTGAATTTCTCGTTAGCACTGATTATCCAGTATTTCCAGTATCCTCCTCTAGAAATAAAAAATAAGGTGGAAGGATTGGGATGTATAGGTATATGTGGTGCAAATGGCGTATTAGTTTATCTGTGAGTGGATATGATTTTGGACAGTTTAATAGATGTTTGAAAGTATAAGAGACATTTGCGCTGTTGATTCACCCACCAAAGCAAAGTACCTCGTTGCATTCCAGAAAGGGCATGATTCATGAAGAAATCGCAGACATTTACCATATTCTAGTTTTAAATCCAACTGTTTTTGAAATTTCTTTTCCATCAACATCTACATAACATGTGCTATAAGTATAGCATATGGAAGTGATGTACCCAAACTTCTAACAGTGTCTTTGATTAGTGAACTAACTGTTTATCTAAATCATGATAATTTCGTTTGATTCATAAAAACTAGGATCAGCTACCTGAAGAGAGGCTATAGTTGTTCCAGTTCGTTTTGACTAAGCAGAATTAGTGCGTTGAAGTTTAAACATTTTTCTTCGGTCATAGTTTGAGTATTTATAGTATGACATTTATGATACTCTTTGTTTTTGCAGAACTCACAGACAATAAACCAATGACAGAGATTGAGGGATGTTGATTTGGTTGTTTTCGACTACTTTCTGTGGTTGATTAATAATGCAGTCGACATGGCTTCCTGTTTTGATTAGGATAAATAGCAAATATGCACAAGCTCTCGTTTAAAGAAATTTAAAAGAAATACACTGTCGTAATAACACACTACTTTTAAAAATAAAAATAGAAATGTAAAAAAAACAAACTTTTTATTTTATTTAATGTTTTTACTTTGACGGATGTTTCCAGACTAGCGTCAAAATATTTTATTGTTTGTTATTTTTCCAAATTTTAATTAGTACAGAGACATCTAACTTTTGGTATTTCTACTGATCGATTATTTAGTACGACATTTGTTCATGGTTAGGTCACTGTTCTATTACATCAAGATCAACTTTCTTGTGTTTATGATGCTTGACGTGCAACAGCTTCCAATAAAATGTGGCAATTTTCCACTTTTTTAATGTTCACCAAAATAATACCCGATATAAACACATAACGATTAGATACAAGTTGGTCAAAAATATGTTACTCCAGACAATTTTATAGCAATAAATGCAGTCATAACAATTTAAAAGGTCAAACATCTTGAAAACACCTTTACAACAGCTATGTACATAACGTTTCACTCTCAAGTCGCATAATCAAAACATACCTTTACGATATATAAAACATAAGATTTTTTTACAAATTACAATCCCCTCAGATACAATAATATCTTAACCCCAGCAAAATCATTATATTTAATTATGAAAATTTACTAACTAAAATTCAATTATAAGTTTTGTTGTTTTGTTTATTATTTTTATTATAACTTCCATTATTATTATATATATTTTTGTTTTGTATTATCTTAGCCCCGGTTTGCCACCCCCTTTAACAAAATAACTATAAGTATAAAAAAAAATGTACATTAATATTAATGAAATCCAGCAAAAGGAATATAAATAACACTACAGATTGTACTATTTTACCTTCATCATTTCACCTTTCTTATTTTATTACTTTGGATACGTTGTTATGTTTTGTGTATAAAATTCTACTTCTTGGATACATTTTAGTTTTCATTCGTTCTCTATTCATCATAATTGAATCTATAAAGGAAGTACACACAAAAGTTTTCAACATTCACCATCACATTGTATTTATTACATTCTACATTTCGTTGGTTTTTCTTATACGTATATAGCTATATAGTTAAGCAGTACGAGGCGAATTAAGCATAAAAGAATACATGGCTGAAGATATCATTTATACCTTCCGTTTATTTATTTTTTTTTATGTTTACTTTTCTGGTACAAAATCACGAGATGAGCTTTTCACTTTTATTTAACTTTTTTTTCTCGGTTTTTTTTTTTGTTGCTTTCGTTTGAGGAAATAGAAATATTATATATGTATGTATGTATATATAAACAGGATCATCTGAAATAATGATCTCTTCGTACTATGGTGCTTTTAGAACGATGAAAATATGTATATTACACTTTTATGGGTATGTAATTTTCGTATTTCAGTTTTTAAGTGGGAAAAAAGGATGAAAATGAAGTTTTCAAGAATGGGAAATTATAAACATACACAACCATATATACATGAACACTGTATTGAAGTGCGTATATGTATGAGGTCCTTTTAAGTAAGAAATAAATTTATTTAAAATATTTTATTTCATTTTCTTTGGAAAATAGGCAGCAGGGGCAGTAATATATACGAGAAAAATTATTGTTACTCACGATGTAAAGGGTAAAAAATAAATGATACTCCTATTTTTCTTTGCTAAAACGTAAAAGGGTTCATTTTGTGTTTTATTTTGTCTAAATTGAAGATTTTATATTGGAAAATTGAATATAGAATCAAAATTTATGGATAACTCTTCTTCGTTAGATATAATATGTTGGTATCGTCGTCACATACATAGAAATACATAATTTTTAGCTATTGAAAAGATTTTTTCCCCATATTTTTTTTTTTTTTGCTTTTATGGTAAAAATGAGTCTAAGAAAACTGTGAATTATATTAAAGTTAAAGTACTGAAAAGTGAGATGAATTTTTAGTACTGGAAGTAAATATTATATACATTTATCCAAATTAAGTGGTTTTATATATCGTATACCTACTTAAATAAATTGAATATTATAGGTTAAAAAGCATTTTGCCAACATTTTATATTTACATTTAAATAATTCGATAAAAATGTACGTTCTATACATTTAAACATTTTTAAAATATCAAAGATTTTCCACAAGACAAAATTTTATTTTTATTATATGATAACTTTCTATCGTTGTTGGTATTGGCAGACCATTTTTCATTATTAACGTTACTAAATGTTAGGTTTAATTTTTTTAATAAAAGCAAGTTTTCTCTACTACGCTATAGATTCGCAGAAATTATATAAAGGATACATTAAATCTTCATTATTTTTCAATGATGTGCGGCTTTATCATGATGATTGGCTTATATTTGCATTCAATTAAATATAAAATAGAGGTCCAATTCAGACGGTTAAAGCCTCAATCAAAAGGTCTCGATTTAAAAAAAAAATGCTGCTTCAAAATACGTTAACATTTTAACAAAAATATGTTATCCTAAAAAATCGTAGTATCCATTTTACGGATAAAGTATCTCTTTATAAGAAAATCAAAAGCTCTGGTCATCAGTATAAATACTGCTTGTAAAAAATTTGCAAAGGAGTTATTACAATTACTATTGTTAAAGTGTGATTCTTAATACCACCTGTTTTTTGCTGAAATTGTGAGGATTTTTGTTGGGTATTAAACTACGCATCGAAATTTTCAGTTGTTCGACCAGTAAAAATGGGTCTGCCGATGTTGTAGTTTGCGAATGCGAACGAGTTCCCAGGGAACACCTTAAGTGTTTGTTCGTACAGAGGTTCTGCTGGAGTGCATTCTAGATCAGACTTGATCGCTGTACGAATACCAAGAATAATCAGTGGAAGCTGTTCACTCCAGTACAGTGGGCTCTACCATACCATTTGAATTGGCAAATAACTAGTTATCCGTATTTTGTGAGATGCAAGTAATTCATTGAGTTCTGTAAATAAATGACTCTCAAATTGTTAGTCGGTTGTTATCTTTTATGCAACACCATACTAGAAACGTACTGGCTAATAAAAGCACCTGCAGTAATTGCAGTTTTGTGAATATCTTCAGTATAGCAACGGTATGTGTTGGTAAGATCTATTTTTGAGAATATGACACAACCATGAAGATTTATTTTAAAATTATGTATATGCGTAAAATAATATCTGTCCGAAACGGTGATGGCATTGAGTTGGCGATAGTAACCACAAGGCGCCAATCGTTACTGTCGCTTTTCGGAACGAGCTGTAATGGAGACACGGCCGACGAAGATAAAGTACAATAAAGTTTTCAAAGTCTTCTCCGGTTCGAATACGGAAGATGTACTTCGGTAACGATGTGCGATAAACAATATTATGCTGTAGTGGAATCTCATATATTGGCTCTTGAGTTAGTTTTGAAAATTGTCGGAGAAGCTCACTTTATTTTCCGTTGATAGAAAATAATGTTGGTAATGCACAGTCTTCAGCAATTTCTGTGGTTGAAACTGTAAGAGATGTAGGTAGTTTTGTCTAGAAATCGTTTGTTCTTTAAATCAACTAAAATTCCATATTTGGTATGGAAATCGGTTCCGATTAAAACTGGACGTTTAACCTCATTTTCAAAGATTTGGGTTTTTGTATTAGTCATTCTCTGTAAATACTTCCTGAATCACAATTCAAATTTGGCCGATGCGAACTTCTTCGTTAATAATAGTAATATTCTTCCAGAATATTATAAATATATATTCTCTCCGCGAGAAAGTTGAAGTTTGTGGTGTAATCGAAGATTGATAACATCAATCATATACAAGAAGAAAGGCAAAGGGAAATTTAGAAATTCAACACAAGTTAAAGACATTGTCATCAGGTAATTAGTAGTAACCATTTTAGAAAAAATATTGCCAAATCTACGCAATATTTTAAGTTCCATCGTGCCCCTAGTACTGGCAAGCTTTTGATGTCTGACAAGGCAAATTTATTTCTTATCCAATGAAATTGCAGTAGCTTAGGCCACCAAAACGAATGAATTTGAACAGCTGTTAAATGAGCAGAAAATCAGATCTTTTGCCTCTCAGAAACCTGGCTAAGTTCAGAACCTTGTCAGGATAGACAAATAAACCAAAATGCATGTAGTCATGCTCTAAATTGTTCTCCAATTATCCGGTGCATGGGCCTGTGTGTTTTAGAAAATGCGTGTTGTACTGAATGGTAGAGCACAAAGGTAGTTCCCAAAGGTGGTCGAAAAAATTATATATAAGTCTCAATATGGTTTCAGAAAATCGAAAAGTACCAGGGATTGCTTGGCCATTCTGACAACAGTTTTTAACATATCATTTTTTCAGAAGGAGGAAGTATAAGCTAGTTTATTTGACGTATCTGGAGCATACGGCAATGTTCAGCTTGATATTTTATGTTAGGAACTCGATACACTGGGTACTCTATCCAAAATTTTAGAATATTTAGGAGTTATTTTTTAGCGAAAGTTAAACTTTGGGCTGCTCACATTAAAATTCTGATGTCAAAATGAAAATGTTAAAAAAAGCAATATCAGAATGATTGATAATTCTGAAAATTCAGTTAATAAGAATAGAAAGAATTCTGTGGGCAGCATTACGAATCTATTTTGGTTTGATGCGTTCAACTCATACGTTAACTCTTGAGATTATCAGCACAATGCCTATAGATTTACGGTGGGATTTACTTAATTATAGATTATTACTCAGTGATTTAGGTAGATCACAAGCACATTTTTCACTTTGAATTCGAGTCTTCATTACCGTCTACAAATCATGGAGTCAGTAAGAAAGATGATACTGAGAATGAATGATACAGACCCGATAATGGTTAAACAAGCTTTTCTTCAAGTTTTGAAGGATACAAAGCAATAATATTATTTATACAGATGATTCGCGATAGGACGATTTCTATGGAATTGGCAACCTTATTGATCCATCTATCAGTATAAAGAACTAAGTCTTCACTGCTAAACTGACTGATGTCCATCTATATGGCGTCTTTGCGTTTAGAGGGGTCTCAATCGGGTCTTATTGTCATGGATGGTTATAGTGCAATTGAGGCACTGAATACAGATACACCGCATACATTTATTCGTTGACTTATTGATTGAGAAGACGTCCTTCTTCGACTAAAAAATCGAAATTTTGTCATTTTTTTAAATTTTAACAGATCGGCTAACGAATCGCATTTTTTAAAAAAAAATACTTATTCGCTATAGACGTCGATTTGGTTGGCTTAAGTTTAACAACTTTAAGATACCAACTTTAAGTACCATGATAAAAAAACGCTCACAATTTTAAAGTTGATCTTAATCCAAAATTCATTAAAATTTTACTAGTTGTGAGTAAATAGGCTTTCCTTAATTTTTTATCGTGGCCAGGAAGGTGTTCGCCTGGTTTGTTGACTTTTTATCGATTAACTTTTACCAACCAAAATTTTTTACATATACGATGAATAATACAACTTCGTTTTGTTTACCAACAGAGAATGTTATATTAAGTTTTTTCTGCTTTAATAAATCAATTAAAATAATTTATTAGTCATTAAAAAATTTATAATACTCAAAAATATTCTCTTAATATTTTTTGAAAATAATCCGGTGGACTTAAACTCCAACCGTGCTTTTTTAGGCTCAAAATAATAAATTTTAGTATGCCACCATATTTTCTATGCCATATTGTGTACAAAAACTTATATATTTCAAATAAATTGTGCGATATTTTTCATTCTAATTACGGTCACCCACAATGTATATTACAATATTGAGTATTAAAAATATTTTTAACATAAAAATTTTAACACTATACACCACCTTCATGTAAAAAAAATAAAAAATAAAAATTATAGCAATCATAAATATTCTATTATCCACATTAAAGCTCATTATAAAAATAAATAATAAAAAAAAGCTCATTTCACCCGTATTTTAAAACACAACCGAACATTTTTTTTTATTATATCGCGCAGATGAAACAAAAATCGTAATATTTAATCGATCCAATCAACCAAAACCGTTGATAATTTTTTTTTTTGTTCGTTTTAATGTTTATTATAAAACAACCATTATTTAATATTTCCACTTATACGGTTTTTTTTCCGACTCTGGAGTACTTTTTTGGGTTGATGTTGAAATTTTATTTTGTTAATTGGATACGTATATATACACAATGGTTGCGTCCCTCATTTTGAGGCAAAATAATATGCCAAAAAAATTTTAAATTTTTGTTTATTTAAATTTAACAATATTTAATTTTTTTTTTATTATTTAATTTAAAAATATAAGGTTCCAATCAAACAATATCCATCATACCAACTGTAATTAATTAACGAAATGGTTACTAAATATACATTTTTATTAGTGGCAGTGAGAATGGATCCGTATATTATTTTATGTTGCTTATGATACTAATAAAACATTATACCCTTATACTCTTTCAATATAAGTTAGATAATTTTATATCAGTTAGAAAATTGAGTTTTGTGATAAAACGCAAGCTGCACAATAATAACTTTAATAGTGAACACTAATTAAGTGTGGTTTTAGTAATTATTTAGTAATTATTTAGTAAATATTTTACAAATTTTGTAATTTTCACTTTTTTGCCGGGTTAACCATAATGAAATGTACTGAACTATATATGGTCCCCATTTTAACGATTTAACCATCATGTGTGAAACCATCATTTGGAAAATTTTGTTTAATGGCTAAAATTCTAAAATTATAATATACAGTTTCAAAAATAATTATTTAACACCAAAATCAAATGAAATAACCGTTAAAAGATACAAAAAAAAATTAATACCAACATTAAATTAAATATCGGTTTAAAAATGATTTATTAAATGATTTATTAAAAAATCATTTAATAAATCATTTTTTTAATTAAATAATTTTAATATTTATACGTAAAAATTATTTAACACTAAAATCACATGAAAAAACCGTTAAACTGAAAAAATAATCGTCATTCTGAAACTGACAACAATCCAGACTGTAAAATAATTCTGCAAAGTCCCAACTGTAATGACCTCATAATTATTAATCAAAGAGAGGTCACAGAAACATCTAATTTTTTTATTTGATTAAAAACATTGTTATCACTTTTTCATCTCTCCTAGGCAATACTTACTTAAATCCATCAGTTTTCATAATATTTAAAATATCGAATTAATTTTTGTAAATTTTGGTTTATTCTAAACATTATGATACATATAAATAAATGGGCCTGAAAATATATCTTTAAATTTCGTGTGATTTTATTGCGTATTTGCAATACTCCGATATCTGTCACGCTCAAAAGTTTGACAATATATTTTAATTTACATCGTAATTTTGTATAGTTAAGTAGCAATGATGAAGGGGCGATTGCAAGAAAAATTTTCATTCAATGTAACAAAATGTTTTTTTCATGGCAATGCTTGATTGAAAAATTCAAAATGTTGTATGTATAATTTGTAAACCACATTTAGGCACATATAGGCAAATAGCTGTTTTAAAACTCGGTAATGGTAATCCGACTTATGCCACAAGAGATATTATTTTAAAGACTATCAAATAATGTATAGAAATATCAAAGAAATTTTACATCGCTCCCGTACACTTTTTGTTCATTAAGAAGCTATGAGGTTTCTTTTTATTAGAAACAACGAAACAAATGTACGAGTAGAAGTTTATCAAGGAGTTCAAGATGATCTTAATGAAGGAGATGGTGATGCTTGTATTATTGGAAAAATTATAATTTTGCCGTTTTCTTTCTTTGACGAACCTCGTCATATGCATCTTCTGTTTCAAGATGCTATGTCTATCGTTAGGAAATTTGGCAAACCAACTTTTTTCATCAAATTTACAGGAACTGGGATGAAATATAAAATGAACTATTTAATGGAATATTTTGTCTACGATTTTCATGACAGCAGTGTATTAAGAAAAGTTATTTCTTTGCAAATGCCATAGAATTCAGAAATATGGCATTAAACATTGTTCAAAATGTTTAAAAGGCTTTGGACACAATTTTCAAGATTCCACAGCTTACAGGTAGTTGGATTTGTCCAAACATTTGTCCAAGAAATTTAACGCACATATAAATGCCGAAATTTCTTCATCAGTGTCTGCTATCAAGTATTTTTATTAATATGCTTATAAAGGTAATGACACCGTACCTTGGCTGACGTAAGAAACATTGACAAAATTTAACATTTTATATGCATCTGTCGCAAAATTGCAACACAAAAATTTAATCAATCAATTACAAAATTTAAGTACGTCATCCACTTTGACCGTGTGGTTCTAAAAAATAGTGAGGAACAATTTCCTCCGTCAATGTAAATATTTGGACTTTTCATACACCATTACTTTTGGAACAACCAGAAGTGGGAAAAACAATGAAATCAACTGCTTTATCAGAAACCACAATCTGCTCGCCAGCTCTGCATGCTTCGTGAAGTAAAAGCTGAAGCAATGCTGGTAATGCTATCACGGTTTTGAATCTCATGCTTCACGAAGATCGTCATTCTGATCAGTGACTGTAAAATGCACCCACTTTACAAATGAAAACGTAATAATATTTATTTACAAACAGTTTTGGGGAGCCGCCCTTCAAACGTGACATCCGTGTTTATCCAAAAAATCCAGGCAACTCGCAAAAACCGTTCATCAATATATCACAAAACTGCAGTATGTACTTCACATCACTCTTGACGCGAGATCAAGAGTGCTGCATTAAATCGAGATCACTTTGGCAGGATTTTGACCGTCATGCGAGATAAGTATATCAAAATATCCTGTATGATGTGTATAATTGCACCAAAAGACTGTCAAATAACTTCAAAAAATTGAGGAGACCATCGGTATTAATCGTAAAATCATCGAACAACTGCTTGGAAATCTTTAAATACAATAAAGTTCAAATTCGATCATTTTGGGAGATCCTACGAAGTCTTGAATTAAACACTAAATGTTTTGTGCGACCCAACACCTTCAGGAATGCCACCTCACAGCTTGGCCGACTATTTCTAACAATTCACCAGGTATGCCAAGATGATCAACAATCCCAAGGCAAAACTTTCGAATGTGGTCGTATTTACCTATAAATGAAAAAAATGATTCACACAAAAAATATCGTCTGCCGATATATCTTTCAAAGTCCGTGATAGATTAAAAGGATTTACTACTTCGATATTTGTCTTATGACTATAAAGTGCAAAACAGCACATAAAAGGCTACGAAGTAGCCCCGGGTTTATATAAATTGAAAAGTTTTGTGTCGATTGTAGTGTGTATATAATCAAAGCCGTCTTAATAATATAAGCCTCCAAACGATATTTTTGAGAGCTTTATTTAAAGTGACAAAAAAAGTATAACAATAATCATGTTTCATTAACATGACGGACACTTCATATGTTTTCGTATAATCTAAGCTGGAAACCTATTACACAGTATACTTTAAATAAGAATTTTTATTAATACATATTCACAAATTTATGACATCCAATATGATTGAAAAAAATATTATGAGTTGGATTTTGTGAAATGTCAAAATGTCAAGCATACGAATCACGATAATTTTTTTTGATTACGATCATATCTACGATCATATCTTTTGTTAAATGTAATAGTCAAATTATTTCATATTGTAGCCACGTTTTATTTGCTGTGATATTATTATAATTACATACATGTATCTCACTTTTACAAATTACATGTACATTTTGTTTATTTTTTTTGTTTTACTTTTTCTCATTGTTTTACACGTAATATAAATATTTCTCTTCTCCTAAATTTTGTTGATTGGGTTTTGTTGTTTTACATGAAAATAAAATATTTTTCCTCTCCAAATTAAACAAATCTGTCTGTCTCATGTCTGTCTCTTATATTTTGGATATATTACTTTTGTTTCTTATATTTAAAAAATGCGTTTTTTTTTAGTTTTTACAGAGAAATGGAATAACTTGGTTTTATTGTAAAAACAGTAAAGATTGATATCCTTATGTCATAAGGATATCAATCTTTACTGTTTAAATTAGTTTAAAAATATCGAAAATCCGAGCTAAATTTTATTACTAATTTGTATAAAATCTAAGCGATGTTTTTTCATATAAAACATATGAGAAACGAATATTTTTGTTTTTTTTTTACTTTACATAAAGCTTCATTTGAACATTTAGTTTATTAAGATGGCTTTGATTTAATGTATTTTTTGTGATTTCATTGCGTATTATTTCATAAATTGGTAAATTCTGTGTGTAAATTTTATCGATTTTAGAGTTAAATAAATTTGTTATGAATTTAATTTAAATAAATTTCAAAGTTTGGTGTCGATTAAAGTAATATGGATTTATTTAAAAATTATATGGTGTGTTTTTTTATATATTATTTTTATTATTGTATTGTATTATTATTATAATATATTATTTTTTTATTTTTATATGTTATAGACATTTAATAATTTTTAGAAACAATGGGATGAATTAATTAATTTGTAATTTATGCGCGAAAACTAATTAAATTTATTACAATCTACAGTTTGGAGAAATTAGTTTATTTATAGATTTTTTTCAAAGAAATATTATAGGTTACAGATGAATGGTTGTATAATGAAGATATTGATCATATTAGAATAGAATTTTATTGTAATATGCATGAATATATAATACTAAATATTGGCCGCCAAGGTTTCTGTAAGCGGGTCGATCTTAATAAAATATCTAACTATCCTGTCTTATCTTTAAAAGTATATGTAAAAATTGGTGTATGGTAGGTCCGGTGCTTTCCGTGAAATCTTGCTTAATGCTTGGTCGAACACTCAAAGTTACTCAATATATGAATATATATATATATATATATATATATATATATATATATATATATATATATATATATATATATATATATATATAAGAAAATATTGACGTCATGACAACCATAACGGTTCCTCTGCAACATGTAATTTAATTTATAAATGTACATATATGAAATCAGAGCTTGGTGTATACATATATGTATAAATGTGTAAACTCTGTGTAGGAGTTTATAAATTAATGCGCATGAAACATATTTTTTTTTTGTTCGTTTGCTTTTTGTATACATCTTTCACGATGTCTTCAAACGAAATTTGTGCGGCAATGAAAAACTCAGCTGTTCAATAAATTTTTATTAACTTGCCATAGTGAAATAATGGCACAAGAAAAAATCGTTATAAAATATTAAACTAAACGATAACAAGTACATTGAAATCTACTTTGGTAGAATTTTTATTTTTCCACCAATTTGTATATACTTGACAAATATGACAAGAAATTTGTGTGTTGTCTTCGACGACAACACAACGTCGAAGTTTTTTTTTTTTGTTGGCAGAAAAGAAAAGCAGGAAAAATGGAAAAATAAATCGTGATTGTGGTTTGACACGATTTTGTTTTATTATAAAAACGAAAAGAAAATTCTTTCTACTCACGTTACTTCCCATTATTTACATAATTTTCATTTTTTTTTGTTATTTATTTATTTTTTTTATTTACGATTTTTTATTTTTTTTATTTAACAAACAAATGTGAAATATATTCAAATTTACGCAAAATTTTACAAATGAAATATAAATGTGTGTGTAAGTGTACGAGAACGTAGATATTAGTGTATGTTGTGCTGGTTCTGGAATTTTTGTGTATACCTCGTTCAATTGAACTATCGAATATTATATGAAATCATATTTTATTTGAGTTAGTTTTATTTGGTTGCTAATAAATAATTTTGATTTATTTCCTTTATTAGAATTTAAAATTAATTTTATTTCGTTTAAATTAGTGGGAGAAACACTTATAGACAATTTATAATATATATATATATATATATATATATATATATATATATATATATATATATATATATATATATATATATATATATATATATATATATATATATATATATATATATATATATATATATATATATATATATATATATATATATAATATATTTTATTAATTTTTTTTTTTAAATAATTTTGCTGAATATCGACGAGATGTTTTACAAACACTTTTTCGGCATTTTACTGATTCGAGTTCAATTAAACCGTCGATCTATCATAATTTCCTAAAGTACAGATAGTATCCAACAGGATGCTGCATTTTACTTCAGGATCATTTGCCACAACACCGACACAACTAAAAAATTACAATTGTTGAGAAAACAAACTAACACTTTTAAATTGTTTTACAACATACATTTATTACAACTTTTAAATTTCTTTTTGCATCGAGTCAGTGTATTGACAACCTAAATTTCGTTTCATTTTTCGTGTTTTTGATTTTCCATATTTGCAGTGGTTGGGTTAATTTCGCTGGTACCTTCTAAATATATCGTTCACTTTCGAAGTTATTTAAATTGTTATTATTTCAGATATTGGCATTAAAGTCGTCTGAATCAGAAGATTAATTAGCGGCTGGAACATAAGTAAAGTCGAAATCACTATCGTCAAATTATATTGAATCCTCGGATAGATTGATGTCATCACTTAGTTGGAAATTTTCAGTTACATGCTAAAAATTCATCATATAATAATATATGAAAATAACTCAAGCTATTCGAACAACCGCAATTATAAATTACTGAAGAATGCCTAAAATTGATATAAGAAACAATATAACCTTCAATTTAAGCTGAGCATATGCTATATAAGATAAAATAACAGTCGCCAATTTTTCAATTTGAAAAATGATAACGCCAGTAAATTTGGCGTTATCATTTTTCATAAATTTAGTACTATTTTTGACAATGTGTAAGTACCATTAAATATTCTTCACTCATTTTAGTACTCTCCATACGTTAATACTTCATAATTTTTATTTATGTATGTTCAAAACAAAAGAATATATTATATGTATAGTACTTTTTTTGTATATTCGCAAGTATTTTTATATCCGAAAAAATTGGGGCTTTCGGACACATTGATGAATTCATCTCCGGCTTTTTTTCGAAATCATGTCCGAGTTAGACTCAAATTTACTAAAATTAACAAAAATTTTAAATTTTTTTTTATAAATTAAAAACAGAATAAATATATTAAATTAATTCATATTCTGTCAAACTGATTAAATAAATTAAATCAATTAGATTCATTAATTAAAAGTAGCGCTAATAACATTTAAATCTATCGTAATCAAAAGAAAAAAAAATCGCATATGAATTATATTTTTTTTTTAAATGGGGGAAAAACCCTATTTGAACTTGCCATTGCACAATCTGATATGAAAAATCATATAATTTGCATTTATGTACTCCCAAAATTTGCTAGGCAAATAAATAAACCAATATTTACCTACAAAAGATTATTTGTGAAATTAAGCAATATTTTATCTAATACAACACATATTAAAATTTAAAATTAAAAACATAAAAATTCCAACCAATTACAATGCACAATGTCATAATACACAATAGGACGTCTTAAATATATATCACAAATTTCACTAACGCCATAACAATATAGCGTAGAAAGTTGGAAATTTTGAAAAAAGTGGAAAAAAATTGTAGTAGAGCGATTTTTTCAGTTTTGTTATACTTGGCTTACTGGGAACGATTATCAGTCAAAAATAAACAATGAGAAAATAGTGGTTGCTATATATCGATTAAATCGTTTAGTAACGAACGCCATCGAAATCAATAGTATGAATTTGACAAATTGAACGCCTAACGAAAACGATCGATTTCAATAGTAAGGGCCCAGTATAGGTAGTTTTGATTTATATCTTTTTATAAGCAATGGTTTTATTCTAAGGTTTTTATGAGCAAGTATATTTATTTTTGTAATTTATGTTGGACATACGACACTAAACAACTCAATTGCAACTTCACGTACATTTTATGTGTGCTTTTTGGAGAGTATTATTCAGATATTACACTGAAAGAAGAACGCACAAGAAAACAATTGCTGTGTTTATGTGAAACTAATACAAAATGGTCTTTAGGGCAAAATAATACTTACATAATGGTTGGTTTATTTGATTTATTGTGGAATAAACTTTTTTCTATCATTATTCTCGGCATTAGGTCCATTTAAATTGAAAGTATGAGCAATTTACGTTGCAACTTTCAAAGTTATGTATTCAAACAGATATAACATCAGTACAAAAATATATTAAACTAAAGCACAAGAGGCACACCAGTCCTTAAAATAACAATCCTTAAAAATAAAAAATAAAAATACAAAAAGTTTGACAAAAAAAATAAAAATAAAGTCAATTAATAATAATAATGCCAATGACTGTCCAAATTATCACCAAAACACAATATGTACTGCGGTATCATGCAAAAAGGGTGTATCGCAAAGTAACTCTGTGATTTTGTGGAGGTTTTGTCCAAAAATTGTTTCATTTTAATACGTATTATTGACTCAGCGAAATCAAAAAGGCTGTAAAGGCAAATTGGACATGCTCACAGGACTATGCGAAAGCCGTTACTTCTGTCTCGCAAGTACCAACCACTCCTACCTCATCAGCGTGCGGTGCTCCTAGTAAATCTAGAGTTAATTGCGAAGTCGCTATCAAAGCTATGATTAAGCGCTTTGATGAACAATTCGCTGATATGAAATCCATTAAATTTAGAAATGAAGTCGCCAAGAGCAAACTTGTACAACAACAAAAAAACTGAAGCCTAAATTATTCGCGAATGATATTGGTTTCAAGTCGAATAATAATTTACCATTTTACTTCAGAGACCATCTGACTTCTCTGCGGAACATGCTGAACCGTGAAGCAAGTCAGATTAAAAAGTTAAATTATTTCAAATTCTTGTGGATAAACGGAGGCAACATTCTGTTTCGGAAAGGTTAAGGTGCATAAATCATTCGAATTAAGTCAACGGTTGACTTTAAAAAAATTGAAGGCCTCATATCGGGTGATCATTCAACATAATTGTCCATCTTCAGAAAGCAACTGTAGAATCAGATCGCGGTTCTACTATCTGCAAAAAAAAAGTATTTTGATTTCTTATTTATTTTAATCATTTGTATTGTCATTTTTGTTATACTTAACTTAATTAATGCAATTACTTCGACTTTTCTAAGTTTGTTTACTCTTTTAGTTTTGTTTATTTTTTTATTTCAACTCGAAATTTTATCATTATCGTACCGAGAAGCTCCAGTAACTAAAGTTTCAAATACTATACTCTTATAAACTATTATCAACTCAGTCTCACTAACTATTTGCTATATGAACCCTTGGATTCGGTTTATTTGAAAGAAAATGTCATAAGGCATGTACAAACTTCATTAATACCATTAAATCACATATTGAACCTTCTAAATATACCAAGGTTTATCGAAAAGTTAAGAACTTTAAACCATGGATGAATTCTAATTTACTTGGTAATATTAATAAATCAATGAAATTCTCAAAAAAATCAAAACGACTCCAAGAAAGATAGAAATATTTGTTAGAAAGGTTTGTTAAAAAAGGATCGGAAGGTCTGTCAAAACTATCAACAATTATTTTTACAAACAGAAGTTTGACTCTTTATGGGATACAACTCTAAGTTACCGTGGAAAGTTATAGATGATGTGTAGAAATAAAGATATATATCAGATCACACAAATTTATCAATGTCACTCAAGTACCTTGACTACTAACTTCTGAAATTGTTTCAAAACTGGGAAAAGACATCTCTCGTGCCAGCTTAGATAAGTTTAAAAGATAAACATTGGTTCTTCGAGAAATGTTTTTACATCTTGCTTTTTTGTCATCAGTATTGAAGAATGCTTTTAGGAATGAACATAGCCAAAAATTATTTATGAACTTAATATTTATATTTCACATTTTTATATATTTTGAGCAAATTAAATGTATAACAAAATGTAAGATATTGATAAGATAAGATAGTTTACTTTAATATAGCACTATAGAATGTTTATATTATGACATTTTTAAAGTGTAAAAAATCTATATTCAAATCCTGTTTAATTTTTCTGTGTTAAACTCAGTTAAATCGTAGAAAATAAATTTTCATTTTATCACGCCATGTCAACCGAGTGCTACAATACACACAAATTCTAAGATGTATATTAATTTCATATTCCATAACATTATTTAGCACGAAAATTAAATTAAATAACTGTTAACTAGCCAACTAACCAAATAAATGAACCTAGTCCAAATGAGCCCAAAAAATCAAAAATATATGTTAATTAGCGACCTAATTGTTGTTTACAAAAATGCATGTGGATCATCTGTAGAGCAAAACATCAGTGAAGATAGAACTATAAAAGCTGTTCTGGAAACTGTAAAGAAAATGGGCTTTAAACATTAAAAGAAACTAAAATTTATCTTCACTTGGCTAGAATTCTCATACCGCAGCAATCCATTTATCCAAGTTATTTAACTTATTTCCATGGTGATAATACCCATAATAATTAACGCCAAAATCCTGATTCTATTTAAACAATTGAAATACGATAAGATGAAGCAAACAATCATAAGCTGCTATTATAAGATAATAATCATAAATACTCCAGATTTTGGATATTTTCAATTTGTGGCATAAATTTCATAGCCTACATGATCTAGTTATAATACTTTGTAATAATACAATAAAACGTTGATTTATTGAATTAAGCGAAACAATTGAAGACCTTTCTAAACCAAAAAGTAAAAGAAACAAAAAAATAATAAAGGTCATTAATTTGTGCTTCCAGAAAATTGAGTCCTAATTTGTACAGTATTGAATAACCTATGCTACATGCAAACAATGAAAGTTACATTTTAATTTAAATGAATTAAGTTTGCTAATACACTTTTTCAAATTAAAATTAAATTTAACTTTTGACAGTTTATGGGCTTGTTCACAATCGTAGGAAGGTTATGAGTATTTTGGCAACATTCGGACAACTCCAAATTTGGAAATTTCTGTTCGGTTTCAAAAATTGTTCATACTGTAAATCAGAAATATTGTAAATTTTCCAAAATTTTAGAATCAAACCTACAAAAAAATATTTTATACAAACTCATCGCGTGTAAATATTACTAACGTTTTTATTGATTTTTCATCAAGACATTTAACCCGTATTGTATAAAAGAAAAAATTTTGTGCTTCAAAAAATTTGTTTCACCCTCGCATTAAAAAAAAAAAAAAGAAAATGAAAACCTGGAAAAATTATAATTTTTTATTTATTTTGTGAAGAAATCGAATTACATACATAAATATATTATATGTATATACACAATATTTTCATCACTCGGCAGATCGTAAAGTGAAAAAGTTAAAACATGAAATTTAGATATTTTTTTTTCTTAATTTAATTTTATTTAAATATTTAAATAATAAAAATAAAAATATATATTATAAGATTTTTTAATGTTTCTTTTTCTTATTTTTTATTTTTTTATAGATGGTGACGAGAACAAAGAAAATTTTTGTGGGAGGACTATCAGCACCCACAACACTGGAAGATGTTAAAAGTTATTTTGAACAATTTGGACCGGTAAGTGTACCTAAATTTATGTAAATTTAATACACATTTGGAATATTCGATTTTGAGTTAATAATAAAAGTGTGTAGGATGTGCTTAACGCGTCAATTAAAAATGAATACTTAAAGTTCGAGTATATATATACGAACCGATCGAGAGGTACATTTCTTCGTGCGCTCTTTCTGAATTCATGTCACGATGCACAGATTTAAAATTAAATGGCTTGTGTATATCGTTTATTGCGTCAAATCGACTGTATAACCTGTACAAAAGTAAACACACAATACAACATTTAATCGTATTTGTATTTCAACTTTAACTTTTTATCCGATTTTTTAATGAACCATTTTCTTGTGCTTTCTTATATATAAAGATACACACACATACACACACAAGAAATATATAGCTTTCCGTAAATCGAGTAGATTTCGTTCATTAAAATTGAAATCGAAAATTTGAAATAAATTGAAAATTGTCATCAAAATCGTTTTAATCAAGTTTTTTTTTTGCTTGCTCGTCGTTGTCGTCGTCTTCGTCGTCATCGTCTCCGTCGTTTTCGTAAACATTAAAAACTAACGAAAACCCAACTAAATGTTTTATGTATGAAATGTGTTCGAACCAATATTAAAGGTAATACTCGTATACTAATAGTAATTACTACGAATATTTTATTTATTGTTAGTTTCTTATGTCGAAGAAACACGTAGAATAACAGTTCGTACATACGTATACGTAAGCTGTAAAACAAAATTTAAATAAACCAACACCAAACAAATTTTGTGTTAAAGAAACAAAAGAAAAAGGATAAAAATAATGAAAATAACGATTAACGCGAGAAAAATAAATATTTTTCCGTTTTTCCAACAATTATTTTTCCTCATTTCATTTACAGCTAATTTTGGTACGGTACAACAAAACAAAACAAAAACACAGTACCGAGGCGGTATGAGGTTTTTTTTTTGTTTGGTGTACGTTCGTTTTTCTCGTAGATTTTCACCCGATTTTTTTTTTATTGTAATTTGGATAAACACATTTGGTGTACAATTTTATTCGGCGCTTTTTTTTTAACTACTATGGAAAAAGTTGGAGAGAAATTAATGTTGAAAAAAAACGAAATGAAATGAATAGGAATTCGATGGATATATTGATTTTTCAATTTTACGTTTAATTTTCCGGTATGTGTGTGTATAGTTTAGGTTTCATATAAAAACGAATTTGAGTATAGGAACAAAAAAAAATGGATATGACAGATGCAATTTTGACAAGTACATACATATTCTACCTAAATTAGTTTATATATCATTAGAGCTGTCTAAAAATTCGGTAAATAAATCGCTCTAAAACGGGAGAGAAATTATTTGATTTGTGATCGTGTTTTGGAATTTAATTGTGACATAATTTTTAGAATCATAATATTATGTTGAGTTTTTAGTAATAATGTCGAGTAGTCGAAATACTTTTTTTAGTAGTCGACTGACTCTTGAAATTACATGATAGTTAGCCCAATAAAATTTCCAAAATCTGATAGATAAAATGGTTTGGCCATCGAAACTGAGAAGCTTGGCTGTGGAGCCACAAATCAAATAAACTTTCAAAATTTTTAAAATCCAGAAAATACATGCAGAGTTGCTTGTCTAAAATATTCAATGTATATCACAAATTCTTCTAAAATCTAGGAACATTCAACCTGTGAAGTTTATGCCAAAAATTAGAAAATTTTCTTCCGAAATTTTTTAAGAAAAGGTCAATAAGATGCGGAGAGCGCTTTAGTAGCTATCAACTGGAAATCCTATCGTCCCGACAATATTACATCTCAAAATTCATAAAGGACATGAATTTCATTAAAAACTGTCTCAAATATTTTTTGTTCGAGAAGATTCATGAAAAAAATTATGGCTGCTATCAAATATATATATATATATATATATATATATATATATATATATATATATATATATATATATATATATATATATATATATAACTACTAGTCTGAGGGACACAGAGCTAAAGAATTATTTTTTAAATATTTGGATGATCAATGAATAGACTATAGAATGAGCGCTGTGGTATTTCTTGCACACAAATTAAATCAGGTAAACTTGGTGTCTTCAAATATAGGGCAGCTAGATACTGTAGTTAAATTTTTTCTCACGACCTACTTTTTTTTATAGATAATCCTATTCACGACCTTTTTTCGGTTGTCAGATGTAAATAAAAATAAAAGTATTTGTGAACATTTCCAACCTATAAGACCTTGAAAATAAAAAAGGAATTTATTATACCGATTGATAAGACGATTTTACTGTTGTTGTCTAAGATGGAACCAATTCATCAATAAGAACATCCTAAAGTTCGTGTGTAACACAAAACTTAAGTTCGTTGGGATATAAGTTCAGATGAAGAAATGAGGTCAATTTAAGAGGTTTTTTTTATTAAACCAGCCGATAATTGAAATGATTTTTATGTTTTGAGCCATAACCATTCATTAGCGATTCTAATCTTAATAATTATTTTTCCATGCATACTTTTCAAGCATGTACCGACTACTCATCGGTATTTTCCCAAAATTCGTAAAAGTTCGTTTATTTTTGGTGTTGTCGCATTTTTAAATTCGCGAATTTCAAAAATATTTTCGCAAATTTACGAAATCCTTCAAACGCGATATAAATATTCATTCAGTGTGGGATCGACCGTCAAAAATTCCCTTCACGAAAATTGATAATAAAATTGAAATAAAATAAAATATTTGCATCAAAATATTTTAATCCACTTATGCATAGTATAAATATATATAGTACCACCATCATAAGAACAAAACAGTTTACCCATTGATGTTCTAGATCGCGGGTCGATAGACAATTCTGTAATAGATTGTGCATATGATCAAAAATTTCAAAATAAAATTCAAAATAAAATAAAAACCTATCGTCTTGATTTAGACCAACAAAATATTTTTCACTTTTAAAAATTAACGATTATTTAACGAAACACTAGAAGGTGAATTAAAATTAATGATCAAAACAATTTTAAACTTTAAGTAATTTAGTACAAGGCGTTGCCAATTATATGATAGATTTTCACCTCAAACTTTTTACTCGGAAGGCCTGATATAAAATGAATTAAATTTTGACAGAAGTTGACCACCGAAATTAGTGTGATATTAATATTTTTAAAGTTTTCTCTATTTGGACAAAAAATTCAAGAATGGGTCGTTCTTGACTTTGTTTACTTTCAAAAAACACGTTTTCGTTAAGTTAACTTGACGAAATTTTTCAAGTTTAACGAATCAACGAATACTTTTTTTTTATTTTGATTAAACCATTCTTCAAAAACTAACCAATAAAAATTAGTTAAATTGTACTCAAATAACTTAACGAGTATTTAACGAAACATATTAAAAATTAATCTTAAAAGTTTTTGAAAGTAAATTAAGGAGTTATGATCCAAATCACTTTTTACATTTCATGTATATTTAGTTAAAGTGTGGAAAATCATCGTTTAGGAGCCAAATACTATTAGAGCTGGTAAATATAAACGAATGTAATAAAATATCTACCAGGGATGATATCTACCGATTCTCAATAGGTCATTTATAGGTCCGGTTATTAATTAGGTCGTTGTAATGGTTTCCTTTATAGTTTTAGAATAAGGTAAGAGGTAATCATCCATGCTAATCTCTTTATTTATTGCTTCCATGTGACTTAATAGGAGATATACGTTCATGAAGTCGAGGTATTGTCTTTTGAAGTCAGACTTTCGTATAAACTTGTCCTCCGTCATTAGAATTCCTGTGATAAGCAATTTCACCACGCATTTTCCTGATTTCTTTATATTAGATTTATTGCCCTTCAACTATACCCAGCCCAACCACGTTTTTTGTGCAACCAGCCGAGGTGATAGCTTTGGTTGTTCCGTTTCTTTTTTGATGCCTAGTAATAGATTAATATTCCCGTTTCAGATCTTTCGTAACTTTTTGATGTTCTCTAGTTGATAAATTTCATTGGTGAGCTCCAATTTGCCCTAACCCGCCCACCAACACTCGCCCATCGGTAACCCCAGCTTTTTGAGTCCAATAGTGCCTGGCATTGTGTATGATTTTATAGTTTGCTCCTTTCATTTGAACTGTGCGGCTTTTGGTAAAATGGCTTGGCTTTCAAGTTATCGATTCTCGCATTTTGATGGTTTAGACTCTTTTAAATCGTCTAGTAATGACGTAACGTAACCGAATATAGCAGGACCAGCGCTGTATACAGTTTATTGCATGAGAACGCTGGTCTTGCTATAACATATTTTGTTTTATATATTTTATATATTTCATATATTTTATATATTTTATATATTTTATATATTTTATATATTTTATATATTTTATATATTTTATATATTTTATATATTTTATATATTTTATATATTTTATATATTTTATATATTTTATATATTTTATATATTTTATATATTTTATATATTTTATATATTTTATATATTTTATATATTTTATATATTTTATATATTTTATATATTTTATATATTTTATATATTTTATATATTTTATATATTTTATATATTTTATATATTTTATATATTTTATATATTTTATATATTTTATATATTTTATATATTTTATATATTTTATATATTTTATATATTTTATATATTTTATATATTTTATATATTTTATATATTTTATATATTTTATATATTTTATATATTTTATATATTTTATATATTTTATATATTTTATATATTTTATATATTTTATATATTTTATATATTTTATATATTTTATATATTTTATATATTTTATATATTTTATATATTTTATATATTTTATATATTTTATATATTTTATATATTTTATATATTTTATATATTTTATTATTTTATATATTTTAATAGGGTAACCATCGTAAATCTTCGGGTTTTTGAGAATTTTTGATATGTGACATATTTTCCAGTTTTATTTTCTGGGGTTTGGGAATTTCCATTTGTGGCATATTTTTCAGTTTTGATAGGCTAATCGTCATGAATTTTATGGGTTTCGTGATTTTTCGATTTTTTGCAAAATTTTCTCTGATTTGTTACACTAGCAGTCATGCATTTTCAGAGTTTTGAGAATTTTCCATTTGTGGCAAATTTTTTCGGTTTTGATAGGTTAACCATCGTAAATTTTTACATTTGTACTACGGAAATTTTACATTTATAACTTATTTTCCTGAGCTAACCATCATGCATTTTTTGGACTTTCAGATTTTTCGTTTTTTTTGCATAATTTTCTCAGTTTGACATAATGAATTTTCTGGATTTCGGAAATTTTCCATTTGTGGTATATTTTTCCAATTTTAATAGACTAACCATCATTAATTTTCGGGGTTTTGTGAGTTTTCGATTTGTGACATAATTAAACGAGTAATTTGACTACGAATCCACCATCAGTGGTCGTCTTTGTAATTTCCTTGAATTTGGCTTCACACTTACTTTCTTTATCAGAATTTAAAATTTGCCAGAATTTTTTAAGAAACTTATCAGTTACGGTTGGAATGAATCATTAGTGGCTTGCAAAGCATCAGAATGGTTCAACATAAACTTAAAAAAATCATCCTACGTTGGATGGTCGGTCTCACACGAATGTTGTACCCGTACAATTTTAGTTTCTTGCACGATTTAGTTTTGATTTCATTATCTTTAACACCCAAACATTACTTAAGGCCATTGGATGGTTTTATCTGACACATTCAATAACTTGCAAATGCTACTTGATGTACCACACGCTTTATTGCACGGATTATTGCAAAGTATTGCATTATATTAAAGTACGGATAAATTCTAGAATGGTATATGATTTTTCCGCCCATATCTACCAACAAGCTTTTTTAACGCACCCTTATAATTCGCATCGACAAATGTTTAATTAAATTAACAGCTTCAAGTGTAGTTTTAGGCAGTCTAATGATTATTGGTATGTTGGAGATAGACATTAAATTTTTCGTTGAAGCATTCATTTTCCCTCCTTAATCACTTTTTTCATTTGGGATTGTTCATGCATTTCGAAATCAAAAAATCCACTATGCTGTTTCGGGGGACAGTAACGGATAAAGTACTTATTATATATGAAACAACACCAGGAATTATAAGAAATATTTCCTTTAACAATTAATTCCTTTTCTTTATTACTGTGTCGATATTTGGGATAACCATTAACATTAGCCAACGTTTCTACTTGGAAATCGTTTGAATTGGACTATTTTCCATCAGTCTTACAAAGCAAAACCAGGCTATAGTCTGTCGAAAAAAGTTTGTCAATGGCTCCCACATATGTTGGTTTATCATTTGTTTTGCAGTTAGCAGTATGTGAGCATGATGAAGGCCACGTCCTTGAAATTTAATAACATGAACTAGTTCCATCGATATTCCAAGCGCATGCTTGTAATATATGTCTTCTAGATGTCCATTTAGTTTTTATTAAAAAATCCGAGCCACTAAATCAGACCGAAATTTTTGTTCTTAGCTTTTGGATTCTATTTTTGGATCTAAAATATTTAATCCGCTCCATTGGGTAATCAGCTTATCAGCTGGCAACCCTGTTGCAAAAAAGGTAAATTCTTTGAAAAGTTTGAGAGTTACTTTAAAGTGCTTAGCCTTTGTAGTTTATTAACATGATTTTCCTGAAATTTTTCATTTCAAGATTTTAGTAATTTTTTACAAGGTAGAACCTCTCTTCTAATAATTTATTAAAGTCAATATCGACCATAAACACGTACCATTATTTTTTTTTCAAATTGAATATATTATGACTTTTCAATCTATTTTCTTTCTATACAATAATTCAATTGACAACAATAATAATACAGCAACAACGAGAAAAAAAATTACGTACGTACGTTCATGTACATAGTACGAATATGATATAGAATTAAAAAAAATGGAATTGTCCAGAGAATTTTCCAAACCGAAGCAAAAAAAAATATTATTTGTTGTCTGTGTATACAGAATAGCTATCTGTGTACAATACTTTCGAAAGAGACCAACCGACGAACAATAAAAAAGTAGTTTTTCATTCATGTATATTCTATTAGATATATTGAATTTTTACTTAAATAAAAAAATATTGAATTTTTTTTTATGCTATTCTGTCGATTATTTATCCTCTGACCAACTGTTCTATTGACATTCTATTATCAAAGGACATACATATATATAGTATGTAGAGAAACGTAACAATAAAAAAAAAATTTACAAATTGAACATAATTTTTTTTCCTACATACTTTAAACATACAAGAAGAACATGCTACATATATTATTTCAATTTCTTCAATTGTATGAATATATCCCATCCATTTGATAATAACACAAAAACTCACAGTAGCTGCAGAACATATATGTGCTGAACAGAACATATTTATTTACTCTCTCCTCGGTTATACTTTAACAAAATTTGAGCAAACATTTACAATATATTTGATGATAAAAATCATCGTCATCATCATCAGCATCAGTAGCATTGAACATTGGAAAATTTAATTTTTTTTTATTACAAAAAATCTATAAAGATTCAGATTTTTTTTTGGTAAAATTAAAGATATTTTTGTATTTTCAATGTGCTATTGGAAATATGAGAAAACATGCTTGACCATTGTTATCTGAAAAACATTAAAAAAAAAATATCCAAACTTACAGATCATATTTTGTGGAGAATTTTTTTTTTTTTGTATTTGCAAGCTTTTATTCATTTTAGATAAAAATTCAATGAATAGAATGTTAGTTTTCAATATTATTATATTTGACTTTACTTTATTTTTGTTGTTGCTGTTGTGTTCGAACGAAATCAGCAATTTGTTTTAAGCAATGGAAGTTTGGTTAGCAGTATTAAGCTTTTTCGATTATCCACTTAATTTTTTTTTTGTTGTTACCCAAGTAAATATTAAAATTGAAAATTGAATTCAATTGTTTCGAGTTAATTTATTCCGTTATGTAATTATTCATGATTTTCCTGTGAGATCAAAATATTTCGAGTATATACAGATCTAAAAAAAAAAAATTGAATCAATCTTCGATTAAATGACATCTTAGTTAATTGATTAGTTTGATTTTTTTTTTAAATATAAATTGACTGTGTGCAAAACTGAATCAATCCGAAAAACTCAAGGGAACATAAATTGAAAACGTAAATTTAAAAATATTCCAACTTTGCAACCTTTCCATTTATATTATTTTCGATATGAAACTTAAACAATAAAATTCAATCAATTTTCATTTCACATTTCGAACCGAATTTCTTAGTTCTGGTGTACATTGTTTGCCATTTTTTTTTTCATCTACCTGTAGAAAGCCAAAAAAAAAAAAAAAAAATTGGTGAAAAATTTTACTTTTATTTTCATCTTAATTTACTTGTTTTTCTACTCTCATTTATTTAATTTTTTTTTTTTTGTTTTGTATTTTCCATTTAACAAGATATACATTTTTTTTCTCACTGTGCACATATATGTACGTATATAGATTTTTTGAAAGCAAGATAAGATCCTGATAAATGGATATCCAAATATATATAAAATAAAATATCAAAACCACAAAAAAAAAACAGATAACAGATTCATCGTATATCGGAGAATGGAAAAAAGCTTCACACTCATAAAATTCTATTAGATTTTTGTTGTTGCTGGCTTTTATATCTTAGAAACTATACAAACATATATACATATAATATATTACATCGTATATATATGTGTATGTACGAGTATATGTATGTGTATCATAATAAAGAAATGGGAAAACCATGAAAAGCTTATCTGTTCTATATATTTAAAATAAAATAAAATTAAGGGTAAAGCAAAACAATAAAATACTTTAGAAAAAAAAGCACACAAAAAGCTCACATAGAACAAAACAAACAACACAACACAAAAAAATTTGAAAATATTATACAGTTTTAGAGAAATGGTATTCTAATATTTTTGTTATTTAAATTTAAGTATTTTTTTTTTGTAGTTTTGTTATTTTTTTAAGATTTTTTCAAGAAAACCACCCCTTAGTAACAAAGTAACAGTATAGTTGGAAAAATAAATTTTCAGCACAATTTGCAAAATTAGCCACCTTGTTTGTCATAAAATGATTTTTTTCTTGTATAATAGTAACTGTGGTAAATATATAAAAGGTAATAAGTGTTTTTGTTACTTTTATATCTACAACTACTACAACTTCAGTGCTAATCCTCTAATTTGCGGTTCATACTACAGTGTATAACCTGAGATTACAAAATTAAAACGTTTTAGCAAATCACATAACTTAAATGAACAAAAGACACACCAAAAATAATCTCATTGAGTTGAAATATTTTTAACTTTGACCCTAAAATATAAAAAGTAGGGCTCAACTATTTCAAAAATGCTTGTAAAGGGACACAACAGATTATGTTCTATATACGTTCTAGGAAAATACCGACGGCTATATCCGACGTGCTATTAGAATACATTTTACCTTTGTCGGTATATGCCGATGTGTACCACCGCAAACTATTCAAAATGTCGGCATATGCCGACATATCCGTGAACAGGTTTTATCTAGACAAATTAAAGATTATAAACTATACTATGTACCGACCTTGGGACTCAAAAATGACATTTTGTAGTAATGTATTATTAATAGAAACAGCGAAAAATCATTTTAATGACGATAGGTCCTTACTTATCTGGAAGGCCGACTAATGATCTACTAGCTATATCCTCTCATCATCAACTGTAAAACCAATTGCATTCAGTTTAAATGCAATTTATACAACTCTAGTCACGTAATCTTCTACTGATATGCAATCAGCCAATCTGGTTGGTACTAAACTTCTCAATATAATTTCTGAAATCCGCAAATGCGTTTTCCAAATTTTCCCGAGCTTCCTTAGTGTTTTCTCTAATAGGCCTAATTAATTCGGAATTTTACACATTAGGACATTTAAGTTCTATTCATTATAGTGATAATTTACACTAGCGTCTGTTTTTATTTCTGCTATGCAAAACTCGTCATTATGTCGATAAGAGCATTAACGTTTTTAGTTTCTAGTAAATTCTACCTGTTTACAATTTCAGCTTAATTTATAATTTAGAAGTAAATCTCTAAATTCAGCGCATAGATTATGTATTGTGACTAAAGTTCTTGGTCTAGATACTACTTTAAGATATAATATTCTCAACTCTGATTAATCATTCAAATCCATTACGATGCCCAATTGTGGATCTGGCATTTCCACTGCCTATCAGACAACCAAAACCAACACAAATCTTTTATACAAGCTGTGCTGTGCACATGATATACAAAAAATAAAAACTAGGAGTAGGTGTATTAGTGTCAAAAGAAATAAAAACGTACAGTAATGTTATTCTTTTTAATATGAGAAAGTTTGTGTGCATCTTATTCTTTCAAAACAAAACCTTCTCTATTATACAAGCCGTATTCAATTTCTCGTGCACGCAGCCTACTACTCATTTTACACCCTGCATTAGTATTAATACTGAAAAACTCAATATAAAAAATATAAAAATATAAAAAATAATTTATTTTTAAATTCTCTTTAACAGTGCATCAGTATTAGTACTATCAAAATAATCCATATAAAAACAAACTGTATTTTCTTTTTATTGTCGCACACTATTATATCGAATTTTATTAATTAACATTTTACGCTCTCTACTATTTTACCGTTTAACACTTCTTTTTGTGGTTTTATTTAAATTTTTAACTTAGACTGTGTCCGAAACCCATGTAAATATTTGTGAATAAATTTTTTTAACTTTTATTTGAAAAATATTCCCCTACATTCCCAATTGTTTATTACGCTGTCCGAAAAGTATAATTGATTGAAATATTTCCCCTCCTTATATGTTTTTAAATTCTATTTTTGCGAGTCGTAAAAACTATAAATACAAATAACAAAACCCTTTTACGAACACGTCGGCATGTAAATAAAACACGTTGGAATTTGCTGAACAACTCTCCTAATTGAGTTTTAACTGTCAAATATATATTTATCCAATTGCCATCTCAAAACATTAATTGGACTTCATCTAATTCGTTTGGAAGCGAAACTATAGCATGTGTCATTGTGCGAACATTTTATAATTAATTAGTGTCCGCGAAAGGGTTAATTGTTTATTAAAATTGTCATAGCAACGAAAAAGTTTAAATTTTTCTTAAATGGTTTTTGAATGGTAACCAAATAGTGAATTTTATATATTTTATTGTATATATTGGAGTGTGCTACGCGATGGGTTTGGCTTTTATTATAGATGTTTTGATATTTGTCAAAAATTATCATAGCAACTGACCGTGATAAATTGGGTGTCCTCGATTTTATCAAGTAAATGTCAAAAATTTGTATTCACAAATTTGTATCATAGGTTTTGGACACAGTCTAAATGTGAACTTAAAAATAAACCACTAGGATATTTCGTCGAAAATGTTTATATTTATAAATGTGTTTATTTGTCTTGTTTGATCCAACAAAGACGTCAATGAAGTTACATTACTTTCTACATTTGCTAGTATAATACACAAATCAAAGGTTATAGACGGTTCATTTGGTCTAAAGACACAAAACATTTATGTTAACCAACACTTAACAAACAACATAAACTGCGTTCCATTGAAGCAAATTTGCTTCACGCAAGTACTTGCAAGTAGATGACCAATGGAACACCAAAAATTATGCTAGAAGTAAAACATAACCTATAATTTAGTGTACATATTTTTTTAATGTATATTTTAATATGAATATGTTTATTCAATTATAAAATTACACAATAAAAAACAATGAAAGTAATTCACTTTTCTAATAATACAAACATTTTTTGTATCATAAATTTAACATCCAAAAACATAAACAAACAATTTTCATATATAAACAAATCTCGAAAAATGTCTAAAAATCTAATTTCCAAAAAATCTAATCTCGACAAAAAAAACAATCTTGAAAATTATCGCTACCGCCATCTATTGTAAGTTGTATGCGTAAGTACTTTCGTTTGCTACATCATCGTATGAGCTTGCGTGGTTGCGAGTAGATACAAATACTTGTGAGTAGTTTGCCTTCTTCAATGGAACCCGATTATAGATTTTTTGGTTTGTTTGAAAAAAATCATCCAAAAAGAGTTAAATTTTATTTATTTTTTAATTTATTACTCTCTTTTGTTTTGTAGTATGCGATTGCTATTTTGTTTTTTACACTATATTCGCTATCACTTACCGACACTTACAATACGAACGCAGTGTTAAAATACAATACATTAGTGTGCAATGAATACGGCTTGTATAATATTGAGGGTTTTGGTCAAACCCTCTTTATTACAAGCCGTATTCGTCGCATACTAATGCTATCTAATCACTTAATATGATAATTGCAAGGACTTAAAACTAATAAATGTTTTATTGGTCCCTTTAAACTTTAACCTTACGTAAAAAATCTTACCGAAGACAGCAATACTAAACGTGCAACAACTCAGCAATGAGCGCAGTTCACGTGACTTATTTAAAATACTCATCACATTTCATCTTACTTTTAGCACTAGCTTTACTGCTATTGGTGAACAGGAATGAAACCTTTGTATAAACATCAACGTACCACCTAGAAGAAATATTTCTCTGTTTTAAGTAGTAAAATAAAGACAGTAAAAATAAGCATAGATGACCCATTTTGTGAGGAATTCAGAATGGTCATATACGAAAAAAACTAAAAAGAAGCTATTCTTCATAAGTTGACTGCATCAATTTGAAGCTCTTGATGTATATTTGTCAATTTTTTTTTGAATTTCCTAATCGAGAGAACTTGCCCGTAGCAATGGTGGAACGGTTTATTTGCTTAAAAAGCACATCAAAAAATCTCTGGCTAGTCTAGATATACTATTCAGACTTACTGACAATAATTTTGAAAATTATTAAGGAAAGACGAAATCGTTCGTTTCAGTTACCTTAAGTCAGTTTTTCACATTAGATACATTCACACATTATATTTCGCAGTAGTTCTCAATTGGTTTTAGGTTTGGACTGCATTCAAAACATTTATATTTTTTCAATAACACCCTGTTTAAATTTGAGTTATATCTGGGTAGTGGGTAATTGTCATACTGAAAAATTTAGATGGATTAAATTCAATTTTCAGCATAATATTCACAATAATATTGATAGCGATCCTATATTAGCCCTCTAAATTTTATTTTTCATCACTAAACATATTTGTTTGTCATTTTTTTCCTATCCATGTGATTCCGGAAAATTATCAAACGTGTTTCCTCATATATTGTTAATATGGGTTTTAAGAAGAAATGGGTTGAGAATTGCTTAGTTTCAGCAGTATTGATTCCGAGCCAATGGGATGGAATTTTAATATTAAAAATTCGGTTGTCTCATCAGGTTGTAGCGACCAAACTACAAAAATTAATGTTTTTTTATTTTTTTATACTTAAAAATATTTAATTGGTTAATATTTACATAAATTTTCTTAGTTAAAATTTTTAGCCTAAACTTTATCATCTAAAAATTATTGTCCAAAACTTTATATTTTCATACAAAGTATGGACATTTTGATCTAGTGAATTATATAATTTACTAATTATTTAAAAAACAATTTTCGTATCTTGTAGTATACTACAATTGATTTAAATTTAATAATTTAATATCTTCTGGACATAAGAGACAGATGTTTTCATTTAAGAAAAACGGATCGAGAATGGCTTAGTTTCAGCATAATACTGCAATTCTCCCCATTTTGCTTAAATAAAAACATCTGGTTCTTACGTTCAGAAGATCTTAAACTATCAATATGAATTTTATCTTCCGACGATGATACAATGCTATATAATTGGTTACCTTTTAGAATCTGTTAAACAAATTAAACTTTGAGCTTTGCCCCGGTTCCTTTTTAAAGTCAATAATTCAATAATCATTGCTTATAGGTTACACATATTGGATTAGTACCTTAACTGATCTATCCAACTTATTTACATTCTCCCGATTAGCTAGGCTACAATATTAAGTTCTCGTGTTACAAACCAGTGAAATCTTTAAAAACTGAACGAATAAGTTTTATACAAATGAATTGTCACTTAAAAAATTTAGCAAAACAAAAATTACGAAATAAACCGAAAGAAATGTCGAATTATTTTACGCGCAACTTCAAACCAAGACAACTGGTTCAATGTGCCATAAAAAATAACAATCATACAATTCTGCAATGTTTCGTGTACGGATTTTCTACAGACTCGCCGGTTAGCTTTTTTTATTCTTAATATTTCTTGTCCATTTTATCTGTTGCCTACATTCATATACCCGTTTTTTTACATTTTGTTTTTTTTTTCGATTAAAAATTTAACTTAAAAATATTTCAAATAACGAATATCTACTTAAATTCAACAGTCACGATTTTTAAAATCTAACATATTTTTGTTTTATTTTTTCCAATATTTAACAATAAAAAGATCCAGCAGGTATCCAATAACTAATTTCAAAATAAATTTCTTTGATTTTTTCATTATTTTATTAATAATACTCAAAAGTTTTATTAAAATATTAAAAAAATTCGAAATATTCGTTTATAGTATTTTATTAAAACTCTCTTTTAGATTATTTAAATTTTAGTATAAACTTATTAAAATTCCTTATCAACAAAACTAAATTAAATTCGGTACACGTTTTGCAAATAAATTTGACCTTCTTTCAATATTATCCTTCCCGCCCATTTTATAAACCAGCGACAAAAAAAAATTTAACGAAAAATCCTATAGCCCCATTATCATGCAAATTACATTTTGATCCGCTTTCGAAAAGCTTTCGACCCCGACAAAAAATTATATAACAAAAAATTTCGTTTATTAAAAATAAAATAAAAGCACCATTTATACTCACAAGTATGTTAAAAAAAAATTAATTAAATTAATTCGATCGAAATGATGGTTAATAGCGCTCAACTAATTTAATATTCTATTGTAAATCAATGAAGAATACAAATCCAATAAAAATTATTTCAATTCTAGTCGTAAGTTTTTTTGTGTCGTTTTCTATATATAAATATATATATGTATATATATATATATATATATATATATATATATATATATATATGTGTGGTTTAGCGCCATAAAACCGATAATAAATATTAAATCAAATAAACAACAAGCGACACAAATCCAATATATTTAGCACACAATTTTCTATGTTAACTTTAATATCGGATATAATTAAAATTTAAGATACGACATACAGATCTAGAAATCTGACGGAAATTAAAAAAAAAAAACTCCATCGTATAATTGAATTTCATTGTATTGAATACTGTGCAAATTATTTTTACGTTCATAATCTTGAAAGAGCGCCTCTGTGATAATAAAGCGGAAAAATTAATAATCAGAAAAAAAAATCAGAAATAATTGTACCTATATTATATATAACTATGTACGGTACGACATACACAAAAGCAAAATCGAAGCAAATATGTTGATTTGAATATAATGAGAGAGAAATTCATTGCATCGTATAAATTTAATGGTACATATATACGAAATTTGATAAGATTTTCCTACCCATAGCTACGATATTTCTATATTTTTTCTATATTTCATCGTTTTAAGTATTTTAATGAATTCATTATTTTTAGTCAATTATTTGGTATAATATATAATACATAGAAACAAAACATAAAACATAAAAAAAAAATTAAAAATATTTAATTAGAGTTATATGTGTAATTATATATGTTGTAAAAATTGCAAACTTTTGCAGACACTCACATTGAAATTGCAAAATCTAATTTTAAATTTTCTTTTACACAACATTAAATTACAACATTCGTAATATTATGTATATTAAACTTGAAGACGAACACTTTACATAATAAACTTTTTTTATGTTCTATTAATTTATGTTGTTCTTAAAATAAAACAGTAATGTAGAATTAATTTAACTGGTTAAAAAACGTAAGTAGTAAAAATGTTATCATTATCCTCGATTTCGGCACGTAACTTAAAAAATGTTACTACGGAGAAGTAATGTACACCGAAAGCACAATTAAATAAAGTGTCACTTAGTTTGTTACGTTTGTACCGGTACGCGATTTTTTTATTTATTCATTCATCAATTTTGTAAAATTAGTCACATGACTAAGAAATATACATATTATCAAAAAAAAAAAAAAAAAAAAAAAAAAAAAAAAAAAAAAAAAACAAATTTAAAAAATAATTGACATAATTAAAATATAAAATAAAATAATTTAATAAATTAAAACAAAAAAAAAACAAACAAATAAAACAATGAAGTAAAACTATAAAAATGAAATTATTATGATTCTTGAAATATTAAAATCAACAACACTGTAATTACTATTAAAAGCAACAAAATCATTTAAATAGGTTCCGTATTTCTAAAATTTTTTGCACAAAAAGGAATATGCAAAAACCCCGAACGTACTCTTAAAGCTCGCTGTGGAGCATGAAAGCTAAATCTCTCAAGCAGTTCAAAACAATTAATTCTGGAACATAAAATGTCACGAGCAAAAACAACACAAGCTATTTCTTCCTACGCGCTTAAGTTTGTAAATTTAATAATAAAAGACGGTTTAAGTAAGGATCATGGACAAAACCCTAATTCAAATCAGGTAAACGTCGCAGTGCATAAATCAAAAACAACTTCTGGATGCTTTCAATTCTATCAGAAAGGATTCCAAATTACTGAGACATATTCTAACATTTACCTAACGTAGGTAACGTAAAAACATTTTAAAGTCAAAGGATCACAAAACTCACCACCATGAAGCTTAATAAAATACAGCATAGTGGCGTGTGGTAAGAATGTCCTGATAAATCTGGACAAGACTCTATGTCAATAAATTTTAATTTGATTGATTGATTGATTAGAATATACGGCCAAGGACGACAAAGGATTCCCGTAAAACCGACCAATGTCACAAAACAATCACAATTTTACTGAACTGCATTCTGATGTCTCTTATCAGCAACTCCTGTCTGCCACCATTCAACTGTAATCTTTAATGGTTCCCTAAGAATAAATCTATTAATAAACTTTTCCAAGTCGTAGGCTGTAACAGAAAGCATTAGTGTTCACCTGTAAATTTCAAATGTATTATTTCACCTTAATGCTGCTAACATTTATTAAGTGTACTATTGTTTTGACACAAAACCTTAAAATTAATCTAAATAAGATTTAAAAAAAATTGATTTAAAATTACAAATCAATTTAATTAACCGTTTTATGACAAATTCGTCATGTAATCGCTAAAAATCTAATTTACATACACTTTATTTGACACAAAACTTTAAAATTAATATAAATTAGATTTTAAAAAATTGATTAAAAATTACGAATCAATTTATTTAACCGTTTTATCACAAATGCCTCATATAATCACCGAAAATCTAATTTATATACACTTTATTTGACACAAAATTTTAAAATTAATATAACTTGGATTTTAAAAATTGATTAAATATTACAGATCAATTTAATTAACCGTTTTATGACAAATACGTTATATAATCGCCAAAAATATAATTTATATACACTTTATTTGACACAAAACTTTAAAATTAATTTAAATTAGATTTTTAAAAAATTTATTTAATATTACAAATCAATTATATTAACCGTTTTATGCCAAATGTGTTATATAATCGCCGAAAATTATAATTTATATACACTTTTTTTTTACACAAAACTTTAAAATTAATATAAATTAGATTTTAGAAAAATTGATTAAATTACAAATCAATTAAAATAATCGTTTTATGGCAAATTCGTCATGTAATCGCTGAAAATCTAATTTATATACATTTTATTTGACACAAAACTTTAAAATTTACATAAATTAGATTTCAATAAATTGATTAAATATTACAAATCAATTGAATTAACCGTTTTATGCCAAATACGTCATATAATCGCTGGAAATCTAATTTATATACACTTTATTTGACATAAAACTGTAAAATTTATACAAATTACATTTTGCAAAAATTGATTAAACCTTACAAATCAATTGGATTAAATACGTCATAAAATCGCCGACAATGTAATTTAATACACTTTATTTGCCACAAAACTTTACAATTGATCTAAATTAGATTTTAAATCTAAATTAGATTGATAGTCATGTTGTTTTAGATGCTATTAAACTTTGTTGCATTTGCAGCAAATATGTGGAAGTCTATTAAGAAACATTTTTTTTTCAATACAATGGAATGCGTTAAAAATAAGTAAAAAAAAACAAATATATTTGTTCAGTTCTTTTGAGAACTTTGCAATGACTTTTTTGAGTCAAATTTTTTTCATCACCTATATCATCACAATGAATAACACATAAAATTCATATTTATAAAGGTTTTCAGATCCTTATTTTGGATTAAACGTAATCCAAAAACATTTTTAAATTTGGTCAATTATAATTTAACAAAAGCATTAATTTAATTTAATACTTTACCACAATTATTCGGTTCGTAACGAGCAACAAATTTTTCAAAAAAATTTCGACAAAATTATCCGATTTAAAAATTAAACGACAACGAACAAGATAATTTTAATTGAACAAAAATTCGTAGCATTTATAACCAACATCTCATTTTATCATATCATCGTTGTTGACATATCATCTCAAGGAAGTTATAATTCAAAATCTTACTAATTTTAAAGGACCTTTTTTTTATATTTTTGAAAAGTTTTTTAGGTACAAAATTTTGCTTGTCATCATTATCATTATAATCTTATTTATAATATATGTTGTAGATTTTTTTCATTTTCCATTCAACAACTTCAATTTTCATGACATATATAGAGAATTTCCTATTTTTTTTCCTATTCCCCTCTATTTTTGTATTGTGACAACAACAACCACAATATCTAGTAGCGAAACGAGAGTAGGGAAAAAAATTGATTTTACATTTTTTCCTTTTTTTTATATATAAACTTTAACATCCTCTTTTACATCTTTAAAATAATTTTTCCGTTTTTCTTCTGTTTTGAATTAAATCTTTTTATTTCAACGTAGCTATACGTACGAGATATGTATATACATAAGTCCTTGATACACAGTACGTACGTATATTTTTACTCTATTCTAATTTTTAGGAAGATTCACATAAAAAAAAAAAAAAAAATTTAAGTTGAAACATGTGCGATGAATTTTTCACAAAAATAAGAAAATGATGATTTTGCCAAAATAGTGTGTGTGTATGTGTTTTTGTGGTAGATATTGAAATTTAAAGATGTTGTTACTGGATGAGGTATATGTAGATGCGATGATAAAAGGTCGACTATATATCCTATGGTTTTGTATTCGGTATTTGCTCATGTTCAGTGAAATATTGGTTTTATGTTGAAGGGGAAGCATTTGTCAAAATTGTCAAAGTGTAATGCGCGTATATTTTACGTGGAAAACAAATAAATAAATACAATTAAAATTAAAAACTATTAACAAACTTAAATAATCGAATATCTAAATTTAACCAATGGCCTTTAATTATTGTCCATTATACCATATTTCAAATGAGCTACACTAATGTCAAACCGTCACAGGCGGCTTTTTATTGTAGGTTTTATTGAAACGAACCAATTTCTGCTTTTGGGTATGTGATAACGTTTTGTAAAGATTAATGCAAACGACTGGCACCATAGTTTGTCTATTCATTTTGCGCTTCTCTCTAGTTCATAATTTTTCAGTGTTATGGCGTTGGTATTTTTATAGCCAGCGGCTTTGATAACTGTATACTCTTCACAAAGGTCACACCTGATCTTCTTTGGTACATGAAAGGCAAAATTAAACGCATTATTAAAAATGTTCCGGTAAGCGTGTTCTGTTACTTCGATTAGTGCTCTCTATACAAATTGTACATCTGCATAATTGATAAGTGCGATTCCAAATATATTTTAGTTGAAGATTTTCTAAAGAAATGCGAGCTCTTGATATAGAGAAGGTAATGTCTGATGGCTTCTTTCACACTGTCCGAAAAGTATAATAATTGATTGATATATTTCACCGCCTTATAAGTTTTTATGAAAACTAGAACTAAGAAGAAAAATTAAATTTGTGCATTGCTTATTGAAATTGTCATAGCAACGAAAAAGTTAAAATTTTTCTTATATGGTACTACCTATTACCAAACCAAGTAGTGAATTTCATATGTTTTCATATATCCGAGTGTGCTGTGTGCTACGCGATAAGTTTCACTTTTATTGTAGAAAGTTTTGTTATTTGTCTAAAATTATTATAGCAGCTGGCCATGCTAATTTTGGTGTCTTCGTTTTTATTAAAAATTTGTATTTACAAATGTTTATCATGGGTTTCGGATACAGTCTAAGTACGAATCGATGTGAGTTTTATAATTTATAAGGTTTCATAAGCAAATAGAACTTTTTTTTAAAAACAAAGGCAAAAAAAAATTGATAGAACTTTATAGTTTGGTGTTTATTAGCAGTTTGGTGCAAATAAGCGAAATACTAAGAGCGCCAAACCATATCCAGTTAACAGCGGAATAGTTTGGTATCAAAACCTCATTTTACCCAAAAATGTCGTTTAGTACCTTATAATCCTTAAACAACGCGAATGATATTTTAATATGCTTGCATATTTAGAATAATACACGTAACAGTACTCTTTTTGTAATGACTATCAATGAACAGCATTACAGGCCATAGTTGACCATCATATATGCTTTTACACAAATCTCATCTTATTTCGTTTCTAGTGACGTCATTGTTCCTTTTATATATTAGGATTCCAATACAACTATGTATATTTGTTTGTTACCGAATTTTGTTTTTCATCTTTTGAGTTTTTATCTCACATAATATTATCATAAATTGTACAGTATAGAAATACTTTTACGAAACGCACAAAAATCTATGTGTACACAAATAATGTGATGTCTTTATCGTATCAACGAACACAAATCATAATCAAAACGGGTAGAGAGCAAACATGAAATAAATAAAAAAGATGTAATTCATTTTGTTATATTATATACAAAAATAATATAAACAAGCATATTTTTCACATCTTAAAGATGAAAAATTATCCTAGAAAAACCAAAAAAAAAATTGGGTATATATCTATATGTTTAATATTAAAACAAGGTTATCTCGTTTATAGCATATATGTATATATAGAAAGACGATAAAATTCATTTTTATTTTGCTCTTCACCATATATAACACAAAATTTATGGTAGATAGTTTGTTTTTGTTACTTCCAAGATTATAAATTGACATATAAATTGTTATCTTACTTCCATTATATAGACATACATATAATGCACAGTGTATCACAAAAATATTTGTGCTATTTACACAGTAACTAATAATAGATGGCGTTACGAAGCAAGTGTCAAAAATTATGAGCACCATTACCAATTTGAGCTAAAAACAAGTTTTAGAAAATAAAGGCTTTATTTGTTAAAAAATAACTATTATGGTTAAAATATTATGTCCAACCAAGTTCATGTGAGTTTGCTCAAACTTTTGAGATGGTAGATCATCGTATATTATTTCCACAGTTTCGTGTGAAAACCTTATTTTACGAACAATTGCCAGAGAAATATTCGACTTGTATAAGATGACAGTTTTCTGATATTTTATAATAGAGAAATGTGAGCAAAATTTGGTTGCACCTCAGAAGTAAATTTGTTTTGAGTAAAGTGCTGGAAAATTTAAAAACTATAATTGCAAAAAAATTTGGAAATTCCTTTTTATCCTTTCGTCAGTAAAGTGTTTAAAATTGGTCTTGAAAATGAATTTTTCAGTGTACAAATACTTTTACTAAGCACTGTACATACATATACAATATATTTTTGTTCCTTTATCTTAGATGAGTGTGGTGAATACCGTCTTGTAAAGTTCGCCATACCCAAGGAGCGCACACAAAATAAAACAAAAACGATAAAAAACACTCTATTGACTATAATTATGATTTTCGAAGCAATTACATGTTGTTGGAACTTGGAAGTACAAAAAAAAGAAGCAAACGGTAGAAATATATATATTTTTTTGTATCCTATGTGTGCTAGATATTTATTCTATATATCATCATAATGTATATTATGTACATGTACGTATATTATATATATAAATAGAAAAAAAAAAAAAAACTTAATCATAAATCAATTTAAGTGTTTTCATTATGTTATAACGAATATAATTTTTATTCTTACTCTTGTTCGTTCTCCTTAAGAATCGTATCGGTATATACATATTATACTTATGTGCTTTTATGTTCTCGTTAAGGTTTTTATGTTGTATTCAGACTTATTCCGTTTTTATTTGTGTTACGTATACATAAATATATATATCGCGTTTGTTCAAAATTTTTATTTGTATAAACGAATTTTATTTATTAACTAAACGATAATTTAAAAATTGTATTTATTGTTACTCATGTTTATGAATATGATGTCAGGCGATTGAACATTATAGTAGTTTTGCTTCTTTTATTTTAGACGTGATTGCAATTAATCGACTAAAAATATTCGTGTCATAATATATTACCCTTCTGGCACATAAAATTTGGGGAATCCCATAATTATATTTTTCTTTAAAAAATGTCCAATATTGAAATACTTGTTACAAACATCACCATCTGGATTTTTGTTATGTTGCATTTTGGCGTAATTTTCACATTATATTAATGAGATCAACTGCCCAGTTAAATTTCATTACATTGATAATGTTTTAATTAATCAAGGGTTTAAAACATTTTTTAAAATTTTAAAATACAATTTTAACGCGTATATTAACAAATATTTTACTTTATTTTATTTTCAGGTAAGCATTTGGATATTAACTGTTACTTATATAACTAAACTGTGAGTATAAAACTAGTTCTGGCTGCGATCCTAAATAATGGATGCAGTCCAAATTTATGTGATGTTAAAAAAGTCAGAACTTACGACTTCTTTGCTTGAAATTCTTTAAATATTTAAATAATTTGAGATTATTAAGGGCCAAAATCTAGAAAAATTTTGACAATCATTCGGTACAGTGAATCTTGGCGACACATAAAATTGCAGAAAATATTGGTATGACCTTCATTGAAATTTAATTTTTTGTTAGGCCTTCGCTTTTTTGAATAGAATGTCATTGGAGCTGATTTCCAAAAACATTTTGCGATGGCTCAAATCTACATAATCTCCCAATATCGTTTCAACACTAAGGAACAAATTCTAATTCACAGTTCTGACTGTATGAGTTGATGTCAGTTTAAAAAATTTATTATAAAATTATTCTTTTCATACACATACATTCTTCATACATTTTTTAGTTTTTTAAACAGTTTTTAGTAGTGTAATTGTGGTATTTAAAACCTGTGTGAAATGTAAACTATCTGTGTCTAGCTAAACTAAAATTGAACACGGCAGAAATAATTTATTCTACATCCTCTTTAACAGAAAGTCATCAAACATGAGCTGTAGAGTTTCCCTACAAGTAGGACATGATTAATTTTATAAAATGCCATACTAAAGGTATGGTAGTTTTAGTAGTGCTTACTTTTTCAGTAAGCACTACTTGAAAATTTACCTTCTCTAATGCCGAAGTCATAATACTTGTGAACAAAACAAAATTTGTAAAACCTCGGCTGGTTTACAGAGATGAAAAAAGAGAAACGGGCCTTGACTATCGATTAAAATATAGCCGATAAGATAGAACAACCGCGATAATGTAATATATCCACTCACACTCACCAAACTCAAATTAAAAAGATATGTCAGCGGTTAAATCAAGATACAAGCATACTTTTTTAACACAAGAGGGTGAATTTTAACGATGCCATTACTCAAATTTATATTTACAATTAACAAGGCATGTAGAAGATCTTCACTAGTAAATTGAAATTGATTCCTTTTTTCCAATCACTAACAGTCACCGAATTAAAAAACATCGGTGCAGGTATCTCTACAGTTCGATTTTTAGATTTTAAGCTTGACAGGCGACGATTAAACTATGGATCAAGAGTCCACAAAATTTTAGACAACATTTTAACTGTCGAATTTAATATTTTTAAAACTAATTAATATAAGCGTCCTTATTATCCGTTATATGTAATGATCCCACTTAATATTGCTCAAAAACTCATTTAAAATCAATTTAAAAGCATCATAGTTTTTTTTTTAAAAGTTGAAAAACTCACAACAGACAGCTCCTTGTAAAGCTGAGGATCCGTATGGAATGTGAACAATATTTATCACCTCCAGTTTTACATTGATGGCAAGCTTAGCAGCCAAAATTTTAAACCCGTTACGCTTTAGTTCAATAATATCCGCTCGTATATCTCGTAAGACAGCTAGAGTAGTCCACCACTTCTTGCTATCGATTCAACATCCGAATAACGATCGCGTCTGAAAGCATAACTAAGTATGTTTGCCAACCATATTAACCATAACCATGTTAACCAAAAACTGAGTAAGCTTTCCAGTCATTTCCATGATATAAATTGCATCATACTATAATTCACAGAAATATGACGAAATATCTAAAGCTTCAACAAAAGTCTGATTATTGTGGTTAATACTTGTACCTAAGGTTTTACTTGTGCTATGCATAAACAATTTATAGTTTTGACATATTCCCGTTATTTTAAGATGTAAATTTTGAGTTTGATTTTGAGAAGGGTAATTTTATTAACTCTGAACCCGCAGTTTTGAAAACATTTTTAAATGACGAGCAGTAGAATAGTATACAAAATATAATATTGTATAATACTGAAAATATAGTACTATTTCGTGAAAATTACAAAAACACCAACAATTCACTCACTTTTCACTTTTTACTTCATGACTTTTACTCACTCTTTACTTCATGTTTTTCATTCACATTTAGTTAAAAAACACGGTTTTTTTATGAATTTTAAAAATCATCTTCCGGTTATTTTTGCAACTAACTTATTAAAATTATAAAAACTTATTTATGTACCAACGTCAGGTTGAATAAAAAATAAACAAATTTTAAATCAGGTACAATCAGTAAATTCTAAATGTTCGTTAATTCTCATTTTTTTTTATCTAAGCAATATGCTGCAGTCTTTAATTTTCAATTGAAAATTTTATTGCAGGGTGTAAGGTATAAATATGATCAAATGTAACCGTTAAGCGAGACTGCTTGACCATTGCAAAAATCTCATCTACCCATTTCTGAACCATATTTTTGGGAAAAGTTTGAAATATTATTTGAGGTTTTTGTCAGGTGCGGCTTATAAATATGTTGTTAAGGTATATATAGAGCCAATTTACTTCCCAAATGTATCTTAAAAATTAAGAAATGTATCTTAATTTGTTTCGAAAAAATTTTTTCCCAGGCATGTATTGAATTTTTTACAAGCATACATTTGTATTTTATTAATTGGTAGATGATTTTTTATAAAGTGTTCTTCCAGACATTTTATAGATACTCTGAACCGAAATTCTCGGAAATAACGCCTTCACTTTAAATGATACCAATATTTCAACTGATGTTTGATTCAACTGATTTCACAATATTCCAATCTTATGTCTTTAAGTTTTTCAGCTAGACTTTTTGAGCTAATTTTACTACATCTTTGTTGTGGTGGGATCTTTGTTACTTAATTTAATAACCATTTAGCCACATCTTCTAGGTTTATTTATTTTTGGTAGTGCATAGAGTTTGGAGACCTTATGTAAGGATTGGTAACATGAAATGTATACTCTATTTTATGGTTGTTTAATAGACTATATAATGAGAGGGTCTGTTGAAACATTTAGTTTTTATTTTTACATTCTTTAGGTAATCCGATGCACTTCCAAATTACAACTTTCATCTATCACAAGTGAATTACTACTATAGGTACTTTATACTATTTCACAAAGTCCATAAAAACAATTGATTATAACATTATGTTATAATTTTTACACTTTCGCAAATAGCGATATTTGCCTAAATGGCCGACCCGTGATAATTAATAAGAAGCAGTGGTGTCGGTATAACCCTACAATGAATTACATCAGCCGCAACAGGTTCATTAGGAAGTTATTTCTCCAAGTATATGTTATTTATATGGCCTTTCGGAAATAGTTGTTAATACTCGTTCTTCGTAATCAGATTTGTCCAAAATAGCAAGTGTATTCCCTTTGTCTTCTCTCATGGAAACGATTTTTTTAAGTTTATGTTGTATTGTAGGATTATTTACTGTGTTTTGAACCCAATACTATTTCTAATCAGGTTAGAGCACCGAGATATTTCCATTTCTGTTTCTACCACAATATCTTCTATAAGAGCTATACGTTTGGTTTAGGAGCAAGTTTTAGCCCTTTGTTAAAGATTTTTAATTTGTTAGCAATGAATACTCTTGATGACATGTTTTGGACTAAATTATCAACTATTGCAGTGGGTTCTCTGATTTTACGACTACACGTGTTGTTTTTATTTATTAAAAATTATCAGATTGCTATTGACCTCAGTTCAAATACTGTATACACATTCCTACATTTTAAAAAATCATTTTTGACCACAAAAATTCGACGAAAGGTAAACCTATAAATTTACAAAAATTAATAATCAATAAAATACGTAAAATCGTTCCGATTGTGATGACCTATAATTCAAAAGCTCTCGATATCAGGACAAATATTGTTTTAAAATTTTCATAAATTTTGTAATATGAATGAAAAGTTTAAGATCTCTTAGATAAAAGCTTTTGACATCTCTACAAATACTGCATTAAAATATTTATACATTTTCATTAATTATTGTTGAGCACGGTGAGCATAAAAAAATATAATTTACTTTGCGATGGCTCTATGCTTGAATTCATTGCTTGAATACATTGAGTTTGCCTGCAAGTGCCCATGGTTTAAAAACTTCTGATAAATCTCAATTATTTGTAAAAAAAAATTGAAACTCTAAATAGTTTTGTAAATTTTTAACTTACCTTGTCGCTTATCTTGTATGTTTTGACATAAATTTGAATCGACATTCGAATCATTAAAGAAACTATAGTCCGAACAGGACCGAAAAATAAGATTTAAGTAAGTCAAATGGAATGCTCCAAAATCCAGCCTTTAATAATTTTGCTAGTAAATATTTGTGATTCATAGCATCGAACACAGTTTATAGTCACATCTATAAACAGGCCATATACCCACTTTTATGTTTAATACAAATTTATGCGTGTATTTGATCGAAAAAGCTTAATAAAGCTACTTCAGTGTTCAGATTTAGTCTAAATCCAAATTGAGTGTCCCTGAATAATTGGATTTGCAAAATTTTAGACTAACACTTTTCACATGTGTTTGAAAATCTCTTTTATTTTTAGATTTATAATATATTTTAAAGGCAATCTAATGCAATCAGGTTGGATATTCAGGTTGGATTGCATTTAATGCAATCAGGTTGGATATTCCACAATGTACTTTATAAACACGTTGTGGGCTCTTTAAAATTGGAAAATTTTATACTTATTTCATCCTAAACAATCGAGAGAATTTTATCAATTATGTCGTTGAGATTAATCAGTATTGTGCCAACAAAATTCCCATTATTTTTTAAAATCATCGATAAAAATGTCAAATCTGCTTCTGTAATATTCTTTAATAGCCTGTTTACTTGCATGATTATCTTTTATCTTTAGTTGGGAAAAACTGTTTATTAAAAAGTTGTTTATATGGGTTTAAGTTCAATGGATTTCCTGATTTTATATGAAATCCCATTTTTTGTAAAAATCAATGTGAGTTTTTCGAATAGTTATAAAATTATTGAAATATGTATTCACATCAGAGATACCAAAGACACTATCCCAAAATCTAGAAACCATAAAGAATTATACATGGCGACTTAAGGAAAGTCCCATCAGTCACCGTTTTTAACCAACCAAAGTAATCAGTACCTTCAACTCATTTGTAGCGAAATTTTTTGTTCTGCAAAATGGTTTAAATAAGCGTCAACAAGAAGGCACAATTTCATCAAACTCCTAAACGACTTGCGGGTTGATCAATTAAAGCCGGACATCAAAATCCATCTTAACAAGATTATTATCAGCTAAGATGAATGGAACATGTAACCGTTTGCTTAAAAATCTCGCGTTATAGGGATAAGAATTTTTTTTCCAATGCAATCCACTAAAATACTAGCCTTTGATTTGAAAGATAAACGTGGTGGTAGTTTGTGTATTTATTTAGAGTCTAACTTTGTTACTCTAGTATGAAGCAAATTAATTATAAATTATATTTAATTAACTTGTTTAGATATGAAAGTAAATCACCACGATTTTATTTTATTGCTCACGAATGGATATTAAAAATAATTACATAATTTTAAACGGTATTCAAACCTTATTATGACCATGAGAGTTTTCCATTTGAGTTTTCTTTTAAAAAAAATTTTAAAAAAAATTACGATGGCCATTTTTATTAATTGATATATAAAAATTTCCAAGGAAAAACTATTTTTGGTTGCGTATTTTTCCAGCCGTTGATATACGTGAAAATAATAAAAATGATTTGGCCGATATTTTTAAAAAATTGATGATTTGACATGTCAAAATTGCGACAAGTTGTTATTGTTTTACTCGGAACACTTTTTAGGATGCGATAGACATGTCAAAATGAGTAAAATATTTTTTTTTACATAAAACTGGCCACATTATCGACATATTTCGACATGTTTTGACATGTTGAAAGTCAAAACTTGAAATGCTTTTACATAATGGCACCCCTTATGTCGAAGTCAACTGGTTTTTCCGGATCAAAGCAAAATAATGGTATCATATCGAAAAGAAAAACTGCTACGTTTTATGCTTTGATTAATTTCAATCATTGTTCTAATATTTTATTTATTATTAAATTCATAACTAAAGAATTTTTTTTAAATCCCCATTTTGGTACAAATGTTTTGATAATTTTTGTCAAAACCAAATGAATTGCATCAATTATTTTTGTGGAGTTTGGACAATTGAAAAAAATATTAGTTAATTAAAGTGGTGGTTCAAATCGCGTGAATAAAATTAGGAATAATGTTAAGAGGAGTAACGTTATACCAGGTTTTTCTCTTATATATATATATATATATATATATATATATATATATATATATATATATATATATATATAACTAGAACTTATAATCTACTCATAATTCTTGAAAATTATTTTTTTAACTTCAATTTTCAAACAAAAAATAAATAAATTTTTAATTTCGTTAAAAAAAAAAGTTAAATTTAAGCTTAAAAATAAATAAAATTAAAACAATGGATAAAATAAAGTTAAATAAAAGTTAAATGAAATAAATAAAATAGAAAAGTTTCATTTAAGCATAAAACAAAAAATAGTTTTTCACTTTTTTTTTTTTTTGTTTTATGAATTATTATGAATAAGTAATAATATAATTCCTAAATTTTCTTTATTTTATTTTTTTTCTTATTTCTATTTATTTCAAATCCAATTGTTTTTCTTTTTTCATCTTATTTATTTATTTTTAACTTAAACTATATATATATATATATATATAGTTGTACTCGTAAGGCGTGAATAGAATATTTATTCTGTAGTTTTATTTTTATTTATGTATATTGTTCATGATGTTTTCAAGAGGAAAAATTTTATAATTTATTAATTAAATATAAAATTTTAAATTTTTAAACAGCAAAAGTGTTATACTGAATATGTTTAAAATTATTTAAATGAATAAAAATCAAACACATTCAAAATAAAATAAAAATCATAAATACGATTGGGGCTTGTTGCTGTTTGTTATTGTTTTAATAATTATTATTATTGATCAAACGAAAATTGATTTGATAGGAAAATATGGAAAATTAGTATATATACCGTATACGAAAATGAAAATAAAATAAAAAAAAAACAAATATTTTTTATATGAATACAAAACTAATAAATTACAAAAATGGAAACATAAATGTAATATTTAAAATAATAATATTTGTTATAAAAATAAAACATAAAAAGCTTCGATTTTTTTTTATGTTAGCTATGTGTATATACGTACATACACCAACTAGAAAGCTAATTGGAGTTCATGCGTGAATGTAACGCTATTTTCAATAACATATTCGATTGAATTGAATTTATTGGATTTTTTTTTATGTATTTTAAATTGAAATAAAAATGTTTTATATATTAAATAAATGTATATCTCTAAATGAATTATGAGCAATTTTTATTTTTTTTAAAGTGGCTTTATTTGTAAACCATGTACTTTTATTTGTGGAACAGGCTATATACAAGTACATGCAGTAGTTAACTTAAAATAAATAATTTTATGTATATATATATATATATATATATATATATATATATATATATATATATATATATATCAGTGGCGTAGCGTCTTTGGAAACAAGGGAAGCACTGATCCCCTTTAATTTTATGAAGCGATACAAAATTATATTGTAAAAATATTACCAGTTTATTTTCGCAATTATTAAGGCGGTTACTAAAAGTAAAAACAATTTTTCCCCGCTATAATACGTACGTAATTCAAAAACCAATTCCCCAAGGGAAGCAAAATAATTTTTGCTTTTTCTTTATTAAATTTTTCACTGCATGTCAAGTTTTTTAGTTATATATAATACTTGTATTTTTAGTTTTTGTCTTTCACTGTACGCCCTAAATATGGTAGATGCTTTTCTCTCAAGATATAATGAATGAAAAACAAAAAAAAAATGAGAAAACAAAAGGCAACTATTATAGAATTATAGAATTTTGTATTATAAAATTATAGATGATATAAAGAGAATGTGAATTGTGAATTGCCAAAATGAACACAAATGTTTATTGTTTATAAATGTTCACAAATGTTTAGCAATATTTTATTGGAAATGTTACAACAAAAATAGTATGCATTTCGTTCCGCTTGGATTAATTTAAAATTAAATCTAATTTTTTATTAAAATAAGAAGAAATTTGTCATTTTAATTATTATTTTAGTGACCCCTATCACTGAACAACTAACAAAAGATTAGACACCGACTCCTTGCGTGATCAACCCTAATATTTTAATGGTTAATTTATTTCATAATTGAATATAAAATAATCAGAAGATAATTGCAATTCTCGCAATGTTGGGAAAACTTAAACGAAAAAAAAAATAATAAATTTAATTAAACCGGTAAATTTTATATAAAAAAACTCTAAATAAGAAACTTGATTTCACTAATATTTATCAATAAAATGACTAATTAACCTTAATTAATCTTAATTAAACAGTTTAAATGATGATATTTGTATTGAAATTTATAAATGACTGCTTCTTGGACATAACGTTTTTTCAAATCCTTTAGAAAATCTTTTTTTATTTTAAATTTTCCTTTGGATCCAAGATCGGCACTGCCATAGTACAGTATTAAATGATTGTCATAGCCGCTAAAATTTAAAGCGACAAAATTCATCAATAACTTTAAAAACAAAATTATTTTTTCTCCGATCGTTTTCCATTATTTTTTCAAAACGAAAAGCTCATGATTCCAGTATGTTGTATTTGTTGCTAAGCAACAAGTAATAATAGTACGAAAAAATTTTTTCTGGCTTAAGCCGGGAATATATTCCCGTATGGATTTTTAATTGTTTAGAAGAAATAAAAGTACACTTATAAGGTCAAACGCATTTATTTATTTTAATTTGAGAGTATACATAATAATCAATTTTTATTTGATAAATCTTTGCCAAACTAATTTTGAGCTAGGTACAGGAGTTTAATTTTACTTATTTGTAATATTAACGGTTATCGTACAATTAGCAACAATTTGTGGCATTTTACCAACTGCTTGTTTGAAACCTTTACCATTTATGTATTTAAAAAAACGCAAAGAATTGAAATCTTTTGGACGCGAAACTATATATTTCTCTGTAATATTCTAAATAAGTTTCGTTTACGATCATTTCCCGATCATTTCGTGGTTAATTTGTCTTGTTATTCGGGATTTTAACTAAAAGTGTAGATCCCAAATCACTAATGTCAGTAATTTTCATGCGGACTAGTTCATCCCGTCGACAAGCACCAGCGATTCCAAAAATTAACGCAAGCTACAAAAAACAATCATAATATTACATAGAAAAAAATATTGCAGTGTGAATTGAATTTAATCCGAAAACATATTTGAATTAAATTTGTAAATACAAATAATAATCGTTTTAAATACCTACATGCTTACTTTAGTAACTAGGAATGAATCATCTGAAGCTTCCAAAATGAATTGTTGAACATATTCCATAGTTAATATTTTCGATTTCTTCGCTTTATATCCGTCGGATTTGCGTTTCAAGAAGACACGTAATTTTTTGTATTTTGCAATATCCACATAATTTTTAACCACTATCATCGACCTGATCAGAGTAGTTTGACCATAATGTGGATGATTTCAATTTTGTAGATAAAACAGCGGAATACGCCAGAATGACGTTTTCCGAAAATGATTTGATGTGTTTAGATTGACGATAATCCATAAAGAGTTTATAAGCATTTCGTATTTTTCCTTCGATTTTTGCGGGAGTAAATCACATGTAGCTAAATTAACTGCTTTCACTATATCCAGCGGGGTACAAGATAAGTATAATTCGCTTTCACTGTCCATATCCCTTAAATTTCGTTCACAATTTTTTTATAAATCAAATAGGTACACAAACTTGACCACTTTTGAAAAAAAAAACAAAATGTATTTATGTCTTATATGATGTCGTGGCTAACTAAGCAATAAATTTATGTTATTTTCGATTTTTTACTTTGTTTTGATTTCTTAATCTGATAATTAATGAATAATATTAAAAATTATTTTGGGTTTATATTCGGTTTAAAGTCCGATCGGAGAAAAATAGTATGTACAATTCGGAGGAAAAGTGAATTCCCGGACACCCGTGGTTGCCAATTTCCACTATCGTCCGGGAATGCAGTACTTTTCCTCCTAATTATACAATATAATATTCTAGTCAACATTCTTAATTACATAATGCTATCGTCCACCACTCTATTAAAATTATGCAGAATTATTTCAGTAATTACCATATTTTCAGCACATAATTTGAACACGGTTCAACAACACAATAGAGTATAATGATATATAGTTTAGAGATCGAAAATGAAGTATCCAAAAAAGCAAAGAAGGGATAGAAAACAATATTTCTCTGATACTCTAAAACGCCCTAGAGGCTTTTTCAGTACGAAGGTAGAGATGAAACCTTGATAAGGCTACTCAATCTATCAGCGAACGATTTAATCAAATTTCAATATACAAATATTATTTTAAAATTTTTGCATAATATTTCTGCAGTTACATTAAATGCTACTAATCTTTTAGATAATTGTCTTGCTAGATTAAGCTCTACCTAAACATCATCTATAACTTAGCAATCATATTCCTCAGTAAATCGAACTACATGTAAATCATTATGAACAGCGGTAAGTGATCCATCCTCATCTTCCTTTTTTTAAATTAAGCAGAGCAAATAATTAAGCAGAGTTGATGGTATCATTCAACTATGACTCTATTAGGCGGATTATATTGTAGCCACTAGCCTTGACCTCTAAATCAAAGTCTTAAAACCGCTGATATTTTAAAAATAAAAATCAATTAATGATGATTGACATATCCTTGATACACAGACTTGTGTATGCATTTCACACTTTTAACGGTCCTTCACACTTCTAAAAGCATTTCAAAAGACATATGAATTTGGCCAAACGATATGGGCGAAATTTTGGTACACTACAACTTTTAAGAGCTTCTTTAATATCAGGACATTGTAGAACCAGTGTTGTTATTATATATCTACACGCAAAGAAGCCTGATCTTAACCTTGTGGCCTACAATTTAAACAACCATATTAACCACACTAGCTGCGGTTTGATTGGCCACGCTAAAGAAAACATATGAATATCAGTTACTAATGTTGTGACGGTGTTTTGACCACTACTATCCAGATTTTAGACCATTTTAAATAAAATATTTCGTTCATAATGAACCTTTTTAGTTTTAAAGACCACTTGGTCTATCAGCACTATAACATATAAAGAGTTTGTAAAAAAGCTAGCTAAATAAATTTAAGATTTTGAATATATGGATGCGAAGGACACTTGTCCACTATAGTAATAAAATCTGTAATTTATCATTAGCTTGGAATACAAACTCGGAATAGGAAAAGCCTTGGCGCCATCATACCTTTGACAACGAAGTTTTTTTATATGAATGCCTAAAGATAGCTCGATTTTAATATTTTCATCGTGCTTAGCACAAAATATAAGAAGCAACCGAAAATTTCTATCATTCTCTTCAGGTTCACGTTCAAGTGATACAAAAAACTAACACATTTATGTTTTATATTTTACAACAACCAAAATATGGTACACTAATTTTCGTTTTATTTTGGTGTAAATATAATTTTTAGTTTTATATTCTCTATTGCATTTGGCACTACCATCAAAACCTTCTTTATTACAAGCCGTATTCATTGCATACTAAAGTAATTCTATCATATAAACAAAAGAATGTATTGTAAATAAAATAAACATTCGCTTACTATAGAAACAGAAAATATGAGAGAAAAAATGTTTGTTTTAAATGGATTTCGATAGCACAAAACGTGGCAACACGCAATTTTTTAGATCGGTTTTGTTTGGCTTTGTCAACAAAATTTAGAAGACGGCTTATCATACAGAGGGTTTTTACTACCACAAATAAACATAATGCACCAAATTGTTTAAAAAACTTCTATAATAGAAAGACTGATTATTCAAAATTTAAAGGGACAAATTAAACTTATCATTGTGTTGGTTTCATTGTGTTGGCTGTCATGTCATCAAACAATCGATCTTTCTATTATAGAAGTTTTTGGTGTGACGATATGCGTATTAGTTAGTTACATTTCGATTATATATGTTGACAAAATATTTTTTTTCCTGTTTCGTTTTAGTTTATTATTTTTTTATTCTGTAGATGATTTTTCCGGGATTGAATGGGTTGAACTACAGCGGTCGCTGTAGTGTTCAAATTTTCTAAATTATTATTTTTTAAAAATAATTAAAAAATAAGGAGGGGGGTTTCAAACCCGTTAAACACTCCCCTGAATATGCCCCAGATATATATATATATATATATATATATATATATATATATATATATATATATATATATATATATCAAATATATAGATTTTGTTTGAATATTTTAATTGAAATAATTTTATAAACCAAAAAATTCTTCTGAGAAAGCTTTACGAACAAACTTAATTTTAACTTTAAAAAGTTTTTCAACAAAAAAAAAATTTTCTTTAAAAAAACAAAATATTTTTTTATAATTTGTTCAGTAACCTCAAAAGAGTAAGCAAAAGAAATGGTTCAAGTGGAAAATTGGTTCAATTACTTTTAGGATTAAAAAAAAAAAAAACAATAGACTTTGACATATAAAATAAAAAAAGCACAATATCAAACTCGGTATCAAAAATTTTAAGTGTGAACACTATCACAAAAATATTAATTGGAATTTTAAAAATTCAAAAAATTTCGACTACAAAATATTTTTTTGTAATCAAAGCTTTGAATACACAATAAAGTAATTATTTTTAACATAAAATTTAAATTAACATTTGAAAAATTTATATAAAAAAAAAACTATGTTATTAATTTTTTTTAAATATATAAATTAAATTTTATTAATATTTTAAATATTATAATAAATTATTTTTATTTTTTTACTTTTAAATAAAATTCAATTCAATTTATTATTATTTCGACACACAACAAAATAAAATTAATAAAAATTTAATTTAATTTACAAAATAAATAATAAAAAAATAAAAATAAAAAACAAAATGTTGTATAATGAAATATTCTATAAATTTTTTATTACACTTTATATTTAATATTATCAAACAAAAAAATTATATATATATATATATATATATATATATATATATATATATATATATTTATATATATATATATATATATATATATATATATATATATATATATAAATGTGGGTTATCAAAGTGATTAAAATTAATACTTTCTATTAATAAATAAAATAAAATTGAATTTATATATATATATATATATATATATATATATATATATATATATATATATATATATATATAAATATAAAATTTATGTATTTTTGCTTAAAATTTTATTTAACTTTTTTGTGTTGTTTATTTATTTATATTTAATGATTTAAAATATAAAATCATAATAATAATTAAATCATATTTGGCTGGATATTATATTTATAATTTTTGTTTTTAACGATTTCGAAGACACAATTAGCTTCGCTGCATTATATATATAGAGACAAATTGAAGCGGTTTTTTTTATCGTATACTAGGGATAATAAAATTCAGTTGGTTGTTCGCTGGAATATAATTTTATGACTGTTTTTATGTATGTGTGTAAACATTTAATTTATGTTACACAGATGCTATACAATTATTTGATTTGACATAATATTTTATATGAGATAGCAGCAAGCTTAAAGTTTCTGAACTTTGTATATCGTTTTCGTCGTGATTTGATTTAAAATAAAATTTCGTTCATCCCTATACATATTGTACACTTGTACGAGAGTAGACTGTTGAAAAATTAGCATTAATAAAATATATATTCATAAACGAGCATAATATAATAATATACCAAAAAAGGTAATAAAACTGAATGTATCAAATAGAAATATATAATTCGCTGTATTAAATTATAATATTATTTTATGAATACATATAAGTATATAATTTTTTATGTTTTTTTTTTTATATTTATGAACAGATAACATGTATAGTAGCAACATATAACCATATCTATGAAAAAAACTGTTAATTTATAGTAAAATTTAATTAAGATATTCCAAAGTATTATTATAGCGCTATAAAGAAAAATATAAATATCGCATAAAAAATAAATTACTTTGAACCAAATAGACATTAAATATCACACAAAAGGGGTTAAAATAAATAAATAAGCTTTCATGTCCTTTAATCACGAACAAAAGTCACATTTTATTTTAATTTTCCAATTTTTTGCCATTTTAAATGTGTGGCAAGGCGAAAGCTTTTTTTTGTGTTTTAATCGCGAGACATTGGTTTTGGAAAAAAAAATTGTTAAAATTTTATGTTTGTGGCTGTTGATTAATGGTTAATTTATTAGGCACGTGTATTAAAATATAGAATAAATAGATTGCATGTGAAAGACATTTTAAAAGCTCTATACAATGTTTATCGAAGAGATATATATTCACATTTTTTAATATTTGGAAACTAAAAAAAAAGAAAATCGGTATCTTAAAGTTTGTGAAGCTAGTTTTGATTAGTTTGTTTGCCAGCTAGGCACGCAAGACATGTTGTTTTCTTGACTTTTTTTACGGAAATTAGGATCGAGGGCTTAATGAAGTGTTCTGTAAAATATATTTTTAATGGTTTTCTGACTTCCTTACAGAACTATATCAAAAGTTCCAAACGTGTTAGTCAAAACAACTTTCTGAATGTCATTGAATCTGGTATAACCTGGTTAATTAAAAAATAAACTGTCAAAAAACTTCAAAAATCCATTAAATACTTGTTTAAAAGACGTTAAAGGAGCAGTCCATTAAATACTAGTTTAAAAGACGCAAAGGAGACTCTTCTAGTAAATTTATTAATTGGGGAGAAAGTTGATAAATGAGAACATAACAACTAATGTTAACAAAATTTTGTGGATAATAATGTTGATACTTTTAATTAAATTAAAATATTTAAAAGCTTTCTTCCTATAAGTTTACATATTTAACAAAAAATACTGTAGTTTCGTTTTAAATTATATAAAAGCTCTTTTAAAAACACTTGTTTTTTATTTGGAAATTCTGAAATATTTAAGTATGGTATCATCTTTATAAACCCATTTCAACAAACTTTCATAAAGCATCTCAAAAACAATGTCAATATTAAAGCTTGCCAACTTCCCTAATATTGTTCTACAGAGTAATGGTTTTTATAAATATAAAAATTTAATTTTTATGTTTACTATTCATTGAAAAGCTTCATCCTGTTTCAATCAAAGTTTTAATTAAAATTCGTTTTAAACTTTTTTCAAACAAACTTTTTTCAATATTTCCACAAACCAATATTTATGAATTTTTATTTAAAAGCTCTATGATATTTAGGTTTTTAATATTTTTTGCTATGAAGCAGTATTAATAAAAAAACTAAAATAGTGGGTTTTAAAGCACTTATCTAATTTATCCAAAAAAACACTTTTTGCAAGGTTACAAATTAATTTTAATTTAAAAGCTCCATGGAAGTCTTTTATTTAATTTTAGTTATTTATAACTATTCGTTGAAAAGCTCCATAATATTTCAATCATGACTTGATATTTTTAACTGAGTTTAAAATATTTAAACTATAATTCCCTATTTAAAGCTGTTTTAATTCTTAAACTTGAATAAACATGGTTTGTTATAGTCAAAATACACAAAAGCTTGTAACTTTCATAATTTTCTTTGCCACATACAAATCTCAAGAATCATACATTTTAAATTTTAATTATAAATTTTTATTTGAATGTTTCCATTAAACCTTATGTTAAAAGTTAAAAAATAATATTTTCGGTAAAAAGTTCCATTATATTTAAATAAGTCAATGGCTTTTTTGATAATTTATGCTTTTCGTTTTTAACTATTAAAAAAGAAATTAAAAAACAACAAACATGAAAAAAGCTCATTAGAAAACTTCGTAACATAAAAAAGCTTTTTCCGGTTCTAGTATGTATAATAAATACACTTTTAAACCCTAATTGAAGTTAGATGGTTTTAAAGCCTAGTCTAATCATATTTTAAAGCTTTCAAATAATGTGGCACATAAAGTTTTAATTTACTACTCTAAAAGTTAGCAAATAACTAACACTTTTAAGTTCATTCAATATTCATTCAAAAGCTCCATCATAGTTCAAATTAATATAGGTTGCATTTTCATTAGAAGCTCCATCACATGTTTGTTTGATAGTAAAAAAAAGTTATTTTTGGAAAGCTCAAAAATTAAAAAAAAATTAGGTATTGTTAAATTTGCAGCTTTTTGAAGCTTATTAAAGATGAAAATGGAAATTATTTCCCACAACTAGCGAATAGAAAAAAAGGCATTGCCATCTAATATCTCTTAAATATCAGCAAAAGCAATTTTTCAAAAGTGCAAGTCATAGTAACTTTTTTATTTGCCCTCTAATAAACTGGTAAAGTTTCCATGCTAGCGCTTTTGTCGCATGTGACTTTTGAAATCGGTTAGTAAAATATGGTGTAATATTTAATTTTACTCCAAAAGAGGCGAGTTTTAGAAGCATTAAGTACCTATTTTGGCTCTTAATAGTGGTCTTGAATGATTTTGGTTATGTTCATCATCGAACGCAATTCCACGTTTTAGTTGAATTTTATATAACTTATGGTGGTTTTTAAATTGCATTTAAATGCAATGAAGCATATGCTTTTGTGCAGAAAATTCCTGGTAGTAGGTTTTCTTTCTTCTGTTTGGTTTCTAATTTTGTTAATTTTGTTAAAGTGAAATCGCGTAAATCAAGTGATTTATATATATATATATATATATATATATATATATATATATATATATATATATATATATATATATATATATATATATATATATATATATATAATGATCGAAGCATAAAATAGTACACTGAATTAAATATGGCTAAAGAAAAGCAAACAAAAATTGAAACAGACAAAATACTGAAATATCCCAGATTTTCATTTTGAGTAATGAAAAGTTTTTATTTTTTATTTTATTTTTGTTGTTTTGTTGTAAATTCGTTTACTCTCATATTTTTTTTATTTTATTTTATTTAACGGTTGAAACGTGAACTAATGGTTATGTGCTTTGCAAGCAATAATTATAATGATCGTACCCATTAAAATGATTTAGATTTTTATTTCATCTTATCTACACTTTTTATTTAATTAAACATTTTTTTTTTCGTTTTTTTTGTGGAATAAAACGCTTTTGGTGTGCAAGCTTTCCAGCTATAAGTTTTTCGTGCTTTATTTTATTATTGTAATGTTTAATACATTATTCTCATCACTCTTTTTATTGTTATATATATATATATATATATATATATATATATATATATATATATATATATATATATATATATATATATATATTTTGGTTTATTTTTCGTTTTGGTATTATCATTTAAACATGAAAATATTAAATTATGAAAAAAAAAATTTAAACGAATAAAATAAAAATTCATCATCAAAATAAAAATATAAACGTGATACACTAAACATATAAAAAAAAAACATAAATGTATGTATTGTGGAAACGCCTTGTTGTTTATGAAATTAATTTTGGTTTTATGTTGGTTGTTTGGTTCTATGTAATTCATAAAAAAAAAAACCAAACAATTTTTTGTGGTTATGTTTTTAGTATTATTTCGATGATTTACATTTTACGTTTTGTTAAAAAAAAATAGTTATGGTTTTAAAATATTACCAATATTTTTTAATCATCCAAAATGCACTGAAATGAACGTTATATTGATCAAATATTGAAAGCAGTAAGCCTTTTAAATATTAATATTTAATATTTATACCACTTTAGTTACCAGGAGTGGATTTCAATGGTGGTAATGTATTGGCCTTAATCAATACACATACCAATATTTGCAAGGTGGCTAAATATTCCATATCGAATCGTTGCGAAACTGGTGGACCATCCAGTTTTTCTAGTAAACGATCAACTCTGGCCTGTAAATCTGTAATTCTTGCTTTTTTTAATCAGATTTATATTTCATATACCAACAGTAATTCGGAAATAGGAGCATTGCTCAAAAACTGACCCGCCACCTGTCGAATAAGGCTAATATTTATCCATTAATAAATTACTATTCTTAAAAAGAAAAAAATAATAAATTTAAATATTCTGGATCATAGCCAGATGGTTTAATATACAAAGAGGTGAAGTTTGCTTTGTTTTAGTAGTTCTTTGTTTCGAACTAAATGAGAAGTTGAACCCGGTCTCTCGAAAAATTTGGTCTCTCATCAGGCTGCAGCGACCAAACTACAAAATATACATCCAATACTTTGTATTTACATACTCCGTATGGATATTTGGAAATAGCGAATTATATAAATCGCCAAAAATTGAAACAAAGAAAATTTCGGTTATTGTATTTTGTTTTTTTTTTTTTTAATAAGTTCAACTTTTCATTTAGCTCGAAACCAAGAACTACTGAAACAAAGCAAATTAAAATTTATTAATTTGTGCATAAAAATAATGAATCAGGCACAAAATTTTACAACCAAAATTTTGGTTGTGGTTAAAAGCTTTGATAACTCTCGCGGGCTTGTACGATTTTTATCCTGCACTTTTTGTTATAGTACTTTGTATTCTTAGATTTTTTATCTCAAGATTTTTTATCCTAGCATTTTTTACCATAGGATTTTTCATCTTAAGATTTTTATCCCGGTTTTTTTATTCCGTTATTTTTGATTAAAGGATTTTTATCTTAGGATTTTTATCATAGGAATTTGAATCCCGGATTTTTTATTTTACTTTTTTCCGGATTCCTCTTGCAGTTCTTTGAAAGACTTTAAATTATAAAAACTTTATAAAAAAATGTCGATGGACGTAGGAGCTAGAATAATGTGTTACGGGTCACAGCACTAAGAAAATATAAAAAAAAATTAAAATTTTGTGCAAGATATATTATTTTTTATTTACGTTTTGTCAGCTGCTTGGCTAATACTGCAATACTGAACACAAGCTTCCCAAATATCTTTCTTATGGTTTTGTAACATAGTTTTTACAACAAGCAGTTGATTGGTTACCCTTTTAAAATGTTTCTAACCATTCCTCGGTCTTTATTCGAGCTTGTGATGTGTTTTAGAAATTTAGGTTGTGGAAGGTTTTAAAACTATAAAAATATTGAATTAATGACTTTACATACATGTATACATGATCTCTGGGAATAGGAATTCGATTTTTGGTACTGTAACAAATAAATTGGCCAAGCGATGTCAAATGGAAATTTTCAGGAGTATATATAGAGAACTAAGACTGTAAAGTTTTTCGTAAAAACCTCAATTCTCTTCACTTGCGAGTATAGGCTCAAGCCATTTTTAATTAACATTTTCTTTCGAGTTTCTTTATCAACTTTAGGGGACTGATGCTGTTGAATGAAACGTAAAAATATGGGCAAATGATCGAACAACATATGCTCAATGATTTTTGTTATTAGTGCAAATTATACAGTGTATTTTCAGGTGCCTTTTCACTCTGATAAAAAAAGTGCACATCAATGAGCTTGGGATTACTAGTCGTCAAAGCAAATATATGGAAGTTCACTTTCCAATGGATGATTTCACTCGAATTTTGTCTTCCAAAGATCATAAAAAAATATTTTAGTCAAGGTCCAATACCTGGACAGACAAATCCCAATGGGTCAAAAAGACTTACCATTTCCGACAAAACTACTCTTTGGATGACAGGTGCAATTGATTCCTTAGACTGATACTTATAACGAAAACAATCTTGTTCATAATATATAATACATAATTATGGAAATTGTTATCTATCACGAATATTTTAATAAAGTCATTGAATTTATAGTTCAAGTAGATAGACGTATACTTGAAAAATATAATATAAATTTAAACTTCGAGGTTGTTAAAATAAAATACGAGTATGACATTTAAATAAAGTTCCAAGAACTGATACCAAAGGCCTACTCATTCATAAAATTTGCAAAAGTTCTCGCAATATTATTTGTACGACTTTGTCTATCTATATCAGATTTAATTCAAGATCCACTGTAACAAAAAATAAAAATACATTCTCCGAATACCAGAATTCAAAAACAAAAAATATGCTACGCATAAAATTTATGTTATCTTTTATATCTGAACCAGTACCATAGTTTCATTTTCTTTGTTAACAACATAAAAAAAAACAGAAAATTTTATTTTATTTTATTAAAAAAATTATAATTGAATGACCCTTGCGGTTTAATTGAGAATAATCTCCAACAGAAAATATACTTGAAAAGTTTGTCAAAATACTTCTTGTGTTTCTTTTATATTGAAAAATAAATGTATACACAATTTTTTTTATCGTTCTTGTTTTGTCTTATCTAGGTTAAGAGTTTTGTACAGAATATAAAATCATCATACAGAAATAAAATTTTCCTATACACTTTTCCAGGATAAAATATAAATTATATATACAAAATAAAAGTAAAAAAAAAACGAAAAGTTAATTTACATAACAACAAAGTATTATAAATGGATATATATATTTTTCAAAAATCACAAAATAAATAAGATATTTTATATTGTAGTGCTTAAAGTCAATTTCCAGTTATTTTTCCATATAAACTTATAGACTTATATTCATATTTTCATGTCTTCGATCTGCTCGTATCTTTCGAACACAGTGGCAAAAATGTATATACGATAGGTTATTTATTTTTATGTACTCTGTTTCAAGCACACAACATCTTTAACGAAAAAAAAAGTTCAGATTATTATATATCAACATATAAAAGTTACGATTGAGGATTTTTATCAAAAATAATTTACAAATATATTTTGATGCTTTTATTAGGTGCATATCAGTAATATATTCATCGATCGTGGACTGTTTTTGCAAACAGTGAGTTCATTCAACTCGCAAAAATTATGTGATAACTACTCTATCTTCCAAACAGCTCTCGTTATCAGTATTAATACTGCCATAAAATATTCATACATTTTCATAAATCATTTTTAAGCATAATAATTCCGAAAGGAGTAAACCTGTACAGATTTTCGAAAATGAATTAATAGTCAATGTGTGCTATTGACTATTAATTCATTTTCGTAAATCTGTACAGGTAATAGAGTTGTTTACTAATTTAACCAAAACCAATAAAAAGACATCAAGCCTTAATACCAAAACCTTCTATCATAAAAGTAAAACTCATCAATTTGATTCTGTATAGCAAATGAATTGAATGAATTAGATTTTTTAATTATAGAAGGCTTTGCTACACATTTAGAAATGTACATTTTGTTTAGGACCATCTGAGTTTAATTTTTCGCGCAGCGTATATATATATATATATATATATATATATATATATATATATATATATATATATATATATATATATATCTATATATATATATATATATATATATATATATATATATATATATATATATATATATATATATATATATATATATCAGGGATGTGCGACGACACGTTTATTGTCGACGTTGACGTGTCAACAAAACATCGACGTCAATTTCATGTTGACAATGACGTAATATCAAGAAAAACAAAATTATTTCGATAATTTCTTTTGTTTTTGTTTCCTTTATTTGCTTTTTCCTCTCTAATTCTTTCCGAATTTTGCGTAAATTTTTTATTTTGTTTTACTTTACAAGAGTAAGATGCCATAATTTCACAATTGATGTCCCAACCAGCGACTCAGCAACAACTTTAAATAAGAATACGACAGATTGAGTCCACATGTTACTGACCAGGGAAGTGTTAAGAACTCAACGAAAATGTTTCGTTTAAATAAATTGTGATTTAACAAAGTTAACAGAGCGAAAATTAAGGAACAAACTGTAGGAAATGTGAAATAATTTTATACTCAACCTCAAACCACGAGAATTTGTTAAATTAGCCAGAAAAAGTAACATTCGTCAAATTCCGCGATGTTAGACTATAATTTTTCTTAAGTTTGGGCAAAAAATGTGGAAAACGGGATATTGTCGGTTTTATCTTTTATTTTAAATTGCGCAATTGACTGATTTTCTCTTATCTTAACTGCTGAACTGATTGAGTTGAATGACTTTAGGGAAAATAGAAATAACGGGTTTTCCAATAAGAGCTTTCATTTAGATATTAAAAAAAACGAGTATTTGTTAAGAGAAACCAATGAATGTTTATTTCATTGTAAAGAGGAAGGTATGCCATTAACATTTGAAAACGATATCAGCCAAATGGCTGCCACAGCTACGTTTGCAGCATCATATCCTTTTCATAAATTTTCCATGACCAATTCGCACATTTGCAGCTGTATGTCCTCGATAACTTCACGAATTCCATCTTTAAGGTCTTGAATCGATTGTGGAACATTGACATAAACCTTATCTTTCACGTGGTCCCAAAGAAAAAAGTCTAAAGGTGTAAAATCACAAGATCTCGGTGGCCAATTGTGATCATCTTTTCGAGAAATAACACGGTCCGGAAACATTTTTTGCAAAACTACGATTGTTTCGTTGTTTGTGTGGCATGTTGCTCACATCAATATCTTCCGATTCTGGCCATAATAAATCATTAATTAACGATCGACGAAGAATCTTAACAATTTCAATGCATTGTTGAAACGAGTAACGTACCATTTTTAATAATGGCGTAGTTTTTTACTTGTCAAATGTCAAAACATGACAGCTTCAAAATTGATATTTGCCCCAATAGCAGGATATGAAATGAAACTTCTTATTGGGTAACCTTTTATTTTTAAATATTTAAAATAAAAAAATATTAAAGACCTAAATGTTTTTTGGAATTCAGCGGACATAAAAGTTTCTGAGTCTTCTAGTTAGGCCAGAAACTTGATAAAAAGTTCCGGACAACTTGATAAAAAAGTTTCCAGCTGCGTTATATGAAAAATAAAAAAATAAATAAAAAGAAACAAATAAAAGTACTATTTTTCTATTTTTATTGTTGACGCGTCAACAATTCACGTCGACAAAACTCGTTATTGTTGACTCTACAAAAACGCGTCGACAATAATTGACGACGTCGACCTTTGTTGACGACGCACATTCCTGATATATATATATATATATATATATATATATATATATATATATATATATATATATATATATATATATATAATATATATATATATATATATATATATATATATATATAATATATATATATATATATATATATATATATATATATATATATATATATATACATATATATATATATATATACATTGTTGTTGATTTTGTTTTGGTGCATACAGTGTACCATGTTGTACTTTGAATTTTGTTTTTTTAATTTTTTTTTTATTCGAACCGATATTCAGACTTACATTCATATAATTTGTAATTGATGTGTTCATAATTCTTATGTTTCAATATTCCCATTACATTTTGATGACACTTCCGGTACATTGTTCTATATTAAAATATCAGCATTACCGGCCAAAGTTGACTCTTCACTGAGATCTTTTAGGAGATCTTTTGGGATGATATTTTTTTACATTTGTTTTCGTTGAAGGTGGTCAGCCTAAAGAAGCGTTGAGGTCAGCGGTGGGGATTGAACTTACGACCGCAGTGTGTTTAAGTCAACACCTTAACCATCACTATTCGATCGGTTACATTATTGTGTATACTTTTTTAATTACTCCTGCCACTAAAGATGTTGGCAAATCAATAATCCTGGTAACTTACTGAGTTTACTACTGTATAAAGTGTTTTAGTTTTACATTTTGTAACATTAACGGAAATTGGTTACTAGTTAACCAAGGAAAGAGTAAATTGCCAACTATAGCCATCTCTGTATATAACCATCTGTTTATTTGGATGTCTTCTATAGTCTTCTTAGGATATTGCGAATTGCAGAAAAATCTTGAAAATTGTTTCTGGCTCTATTTACGCCAAGTAGCAATAATTTAGTTAGCCGTTTAGTTTGTTCTTGTATTACTAGAACCATTTGGAAATGGAAAGTGTCATTAAATGGTGAATATACCACACACCAAGTGCTGCAAGTATCTGAGGATCACCCTCGAAATTTAAAATAGATACGTCTCTCTTGGATTCAGGACTGCAATTCATTACTTTTGTACTATTGGATGTTCACTTTTGAAAATTGAAACTAACCTTTTTTCAGTAACTGATCTAAGTCCTTAATAATGTTTTTGAAACGTCATCTACGTAAAAATCGCGATTCCAATATCAATGAATCGTCTAAAAACCCAGCCTGGTAATTCTATGCTAGTTCCATTTCTGCGCTGCCAGAAACGGAGCTGATGTCGTTGCATATATCATGGTTAAAAGTTGTAAGCTTATATTTTATTCTGTGATGTTTTTCTCCATAACATTTTTTTGTATTCGTTATCTTTTTTAGTCACGAAGATTTGCTTAAACATTTTTTCAATACCGAAATCCGAGCAACAGTTTGACTGAACTAGACTGCACAATTAATCCTATCTATGAATAGGAATTCCTCATATTTTCGTTTAAATAACCCTTCACGTAAGACTTTTTTTCCAGATTAAGTAATCGTTTTATAGACATCGTGTTTGAATTCACCTTCCGTCTTTTGAATTCACTGAACTTTGGTAAATCTAACGACATATCTGACATCATTGATCTTTGTGCTATTTTTCAAAAGGTTCAATACAGAACAACTCTTCTTCGTTATAAAAACGGTATCCGCGATTTCTTTGGTTTCCCAAACTTTCTAAGGATGAGGTCCAAGTCTAGATGTAGATTTATCGAAACTATATCAAAAATATCGATTTTGCCATCAATACAAAATTTAGGATCAGCATTCTTGTCCTATATATCATCGTGGAATCTCGATTTAAATCATGCAACTGTTACGCCCTGTATAGATATTCCTAAGGCACGTCATTAAGGCCCTGCATGCATACTTTTCAATTTGCACTTTTTGAGTCTTAGTCTGTGAAAATCATCTTCGGAGACAAACGACGCTATTTATTGGCATTGATACATTTTTTTGTATATTGACAGTTGAACTCGAAGGGTTTTCTAAACCAAAATATGTATGCCACTCAAACAGTTGTAACATTTGGACTGCTTCATTACAAAGTATTTACGCTGTAAAATTTCAACCCACCACATTCAAATAGTTTGTGATTCAAATAGTTTGTGATTCAAATAGTTTGTGATCTTTACCTCAGAATGAACAAGCTTCTGCAAAAGCAGTAAACATGGATTTTGTATATGTTGTAAATTTGAACATGGTGTTCGTCTTGCCAACTTAATCGATAGTTCGATATTCTATGTTTCCAATTTTTTTAACATGCGTGCGTTAGTACTGTGGCTCCAAAAAGATGGAAAATGACGAGATCTTAAGCATTTGGAGCTCTACATCTACGGAATCCTTATGCACTTGATGCATTTTATCCAACCTTACACTTAATTCGTCTATACCAGTGTCATCCTTAATTACCCATCCATAATTTTCGATTATTGTAATTTACCCTTTAATGTATGTTCTTTTGTATTTAAGCAAAAAATTTATCGACCTACTCTTAATCACCATATAACAATATATTACTATATACCAGCAATGAATGGCTGGTAAAAACCGTTTATTGTTATTAAAGTTATGCAAATTTCTTTAACAGTTTCAGATGAGTACCTTAGTTTAGCTTAATTTTACAAAAGGTTTAGTATTTAGATTTATCCGATCAAAACCACTTTCAAAAAACGATCATCCGCAATATTAATCATCATATACATATTATGTAAAATTGTACAACAAGAAATATGGCCTATAAAATAAATTCATCCTTTAAAAATAATAAAGTACTAGTATCCTTATAAATAAGCCATTTTTTTTTTAGTTTAATTGCTGTATATATCATTTATAACCTAAACATTTTCTAGCATCATCCCAATTTTCATTTTTTATTTATCAGTATGGTTTTATCCTTTTTTTTTTTATATATAACACAATAATATATAATATAATGTTGTTGAATGACCATTCCTTAGAACAATTACAAAGTATTTTTCATAACAACAACAACAACAACAGAAAATATCCGATTTTCATTTTCATAAAATTAAAATTCACTGTTTGAAATGGTGATTACATTTAATTGATGACATAAATTAAATTGTATAACAAGAAATTGCGTATACTTACAGTAAATTTTCTTCGAATAGCGACAACAACAGTAAAAGTACATAATTTTCCTTTTGCTCTCGTTTGATTTATTTTCCTCTAGTGAATTTTCTTTATTTTATATATGAAAAAAAAAATTCTCGGGGAAAACCAAGAAAAACACCAAGAATAACATCACAAAATATTTAAGTGTTTAAATTGAAGGTTTTATTTTTGTTGTAACAATATTAATTTTTTTTTTTTTATATATTTTGATACGAAAGAAAATTCCGCAAATGAAATTGTTAAAAAAGGACATACTGCGTAAACGTACTGTGTTCCTTGATATACAATATAATATAATATAATATACCACACCGTAAATTTTGCAGATATTTTTTTTTATATTTTCGACGATGTTATTTATGACCATTATTTAGTTGAATTAATTTCACATCAACACTGGTAATATTTTTTAGCAATGCTACGCACGTGTTAAATCTAATAGTGCGAGGTGCGGTTTACTATGAGTGTAAAATATCAATAAGCTCAAATTATGAAATGTTGATACAAAATCAAATTTAATGTTATGAGATGACTTTCGGTAATTTAAAAACTAAAACAAAGTTAGTTAAATTTATAAGCAATTTGAAAAGTACAGGAACTTTTAGAATTTTTTGGTTGTAGATATCTTACGAGACCTTTTGATCCACTTCATAAATCAGTGTCTTTCCTTTTTGATTTAGTCGGTGGTAGGGTATACAAAAGTAGCTACTATACAAAAGTAGCGGACAATAATTAATTTACAATTATACCAATTAACATGGACTCTATAGGATTTAAAAAATGGTGTAATGTGTCGATCATTTTTCAAGTTAATTTGTTTGCGATTCAATTAAATAAATCTGTAGTTGAATTTTACCATTTAAATTGCCTTATAAAAGTAAATCCAACATGAAAACAAAATCGTATAAAACTTTTAATTGAAAAAAAAAACAAATCAAATGTTTATTTGGTTTCATAAAAAAGAAACAAAAACGAAACAGAAAAATTTTCTGTCTTTAAAATGGCGTTTAGTAATAACAAAACAATATGCAACATATTTTTAACTAAAATTTATTTTGGTTTGTTAATTTTTTCGTAATCTTGCTTTGAATATACAAAGTCAACTAGTAATGTTTTAGGTAGCTTGCTCTTAAATATTCATATGAGAAAACAAAAAATCTTCACTTTAATTATTAAGGTTCATTTACATATGCGACCTATGGCTTATGACGTATAGTAATAAAAGTGATGCTTCCTAAACAACAATTTACATATGTGCCGGGTTTAGCCACGCACACTAATTAAATAATTTTTGTTGTTTATTATCGAGGAGTCCGTTTTATTAAAAAAAAACAAAAACAAATAAAGATGACGTGGCAAAACGATCAAAAATTATTTGTGTGTACCCGCGTGACGGGAAAAATAAAATTAATCCATCTCGACGTGTGGCGTGTATATATTTTCAAAATTCTCGTTTCTGATTGGCTAAAAGCACCCGTCACACACCACACGTTGCATATGTTAATCAATCTTTAATGCAAGTAGCATTTTAAACAACATAATGAGTATAAATATGTTGAATTTTAACCTTTTTGAAGCGCCGTTTTTGATTAAAAATTGACAATAATAAATTAATAAAGCTAACGCCTCATTGCTGTTAAACGTCATCCATTTAAAAACTTTCACAACTTTAAGAAAATAAGGAAATTCTTGCAACACTAATTGACACCGTTTGCTTCTTAGGAATACAAGTGCTCGTTTTCAGAGGGAATGACGAATCTGCTTAAACATTTATCAATCTTAATTGCTTAAACATTTATTTTCAAATAAAAATGCCCGAATTAAAGAAATTTTCCTAATTTTGTTTGTCTATATATAGTTATATATATATATATATATATATATATATATATATATATATATATATATATATATATATATATATATATATATATATATATATATATATATACGATTGAATAAATTTCTTCCATTTCGATTAGGTGATGGTAATCCCCATTTTAAGAATTATGGTTCATTTGAAATCATAATACAAATAATCTCTAACTTTGTCAATGCAACTTATCTTCAGAGAATGCAACCTTATATTTTTCCCATAGTTCATTAGGATTATCTGGAAAGCAGGTTGTTAATGCAATGGAAAACAAACCACGAATCTTATATGGACTTGCTAGTACTGTATCTGCCCAATGCCCATTGTCTTCTAATAAATCTGAGGATTGACATGCATTTTTATAAGTTTCATATATATAACGATTAACCGTTTTAAGGTAGGCAAATGATGTTGGGCCACGTACATTTATCAAGAGTAATCACAAATAAAAACAATCACGCTAGGATGAACTGTATATAGTCTGCCGAGACCGTTTGAAGAAAAGATGCCAGAATGAACTTCAACAATTGGCTACCTTGTTACAATGTGGTTTTTGGTGGTGTCATTGTTCTACATTTTGCTTTTTGAAGTAAACACGATGACCATTTTCAAAATTTATAGCTAAATGAATAACCGAAGGGGCTCTGTCAAAGACGGGAAATAAAAGTATACGCCATACAGTCTCATTGCTACTTATATGTTTGCCCATTTGTAAACGTGTTACCTTATTATTTTCGTTCACTCCTTGAACTGCAAAAACAGCCATATCGTTACCTTTATGGACAGATTTATTATGTATAAGATGGATTTCGAATAGCTGCAATATTCGACTTTAATATGAGCTTTATATGTTTTTGAAAATAACAGTGAATATGGTACAACCCATCTGTTATCTATTTCAATGTTATCTGCTTGATAATCATTCTTAAAAAAAGGGATGTCCACCATACAGATGATACAGATGTAGAGCCTACGATATAATTAATATTCATTATTTCCAGTTATTGTATCCGATATAAAATTCATAGTTCACTCTTTGTGCATTTACCATGTTTCACATGCAGGGCAAATTGATATTGCAGGAGCCACATAGGCCATGAGTCATGTTAGTCGTAGCAATGTGAAATAATTCAGGATCAACATCTTCAACTGGTAATTCTACAGAAATGATATCTTCATTCTCATCTGGTCTAAACAAGTTAAAATGTGTGCGTGAGGAAGTCCCCGCTTTTTCCACTCTATTAGATACGTGTGGCATTGTATTTTTCAAATTGCGTGAAGTTTCACAATTAAATCGATTAAATAATTAATGTCTTCAGTTTTGTTTAAAAATTCTTACAGTAATGTCATGACAATCGTTTGAAACTCGACCTGCGGTAGAAGTAGATTTTTTTTATTGCGAGTTACATGTAAATGCTTTAAACAAATCAGGTCTGCCATATACACGGACGTAAGTTATAGCATCTTGAATATATTCTTGCATGTCTCGTAAACTTCCGATGTATGAAGGTTGTTATTAATTGTATCCAATTAATGCATGCAATTTAGTTTGATTGTGGCGATTATAATGTAAACGCTCACTTTCTACCTTTGCGCAAATATCTATTATATTTAATAATTGATGGTGTAATGGCGAAATTGAATAGAGTGTTTGGAAGAAAAAATTAAAATCCGGCGAATAGACTGCTTTTGCCTCATAGAATGATTTTTTTTCGTTTATTTTTCGGCATCGAAACACATCGAATGCTTCATTTACGACAAACTGCGCGATTATTTTTGTTGTGATCGCGCTATGTATGATACAAAAAAATTAATATATTTTTAATAATAATCCGATAACAGCGTCACCTATCGAGTCTGATGTTTGAAGAGTCTAGCACAGAACGTGTAGAAGGGAAAGACTAACATATAACCCTAATTTGATGTCAGTTATTGTTTATTTTATGTATTTATTTTTAGTTATTTATTTATAATAATTTATGTTTTAAGTTTATATTCAAAACTTTTTCCATAAGTTAGAAGCCGATTACAGTTTATTTTTATTTTAATTAATACTATTATATAATATTTATAAGACCTGTAAGTGCATAGCGATAATTTTATAATTTCGTTTTTATGTTATATTAATTTTATTCTCTAAATATTTTTTCCAAAACATATCTGGAGTTTTAGCATTTTTAATCTGGTAAGACAATGAATTCCATATGCTTACTCCTCCTACGAAAAATGAAGAATTCATAAGCCTACAATGATTAAGAGCTGGAGTTAAAAGTTTATTACGGCGGTTTGACGATAAAGTGAGTTTTCCTATTATATAAGTAGGGTCGTTAAACTTCAAAAATTTAAAGATATACAAACAAACGCGAAACTCATACATTTGTTTAAGTGAACATCCTAATATTGAATGGGTGTAATCAGAGATATGGTCAAATATCCGTAAACAATAAAAATATCTGACACAAGAATTGAAAATTATTTGAAGTTCATAAAAAAATTATTGTTTAAGTTGAAATAAGACAATATCACCGTACAAAAAATGAGGTACGATAAACGTTTTTACGATTCGAAATCGAAGGTTAGCATTAAATCCTTTAGTAGTGGCCTACAACATTCTTAGTAAAAAAACAACCCTACGGCAAACAGCTTCAGTTTGAAGATTCCAGCTCAAAGTTTTATCAAAAATGATTCCTAAATTGTTTACAGACTCAGAGAAGCTTATTTCCATGCCAGCAACTTTTATTTTAGGCAGATTTAGAGTACAATTGATTAGTAGAGGATATAATTATACTTTGTGTTTTACTACAGTTAATTTTTCATTTGTTCCTAGTAGACCATTGTATTATTAAATTAATCTCGGAATTGACTACTTCAATACAATTGGAGATATCCCTTTGGATTGCAAAATTTGTAGATTTGCAAATTATCAGCGAAAAGATGGTAACTGCAATGTTGAATGATATTTGTTAAGTCGTTTATATATAGCATGAACAAAAAAGGTCCCAAAACAGATCCTTGTGGGACACCACAGATAGGAAAACTGGTATTGGATACCTCTAAGTCTATTTTTACAGACTACGACCTTTCACATAAGTAACAGAATTAAACGAAAAGCAGATATAGAAAATTGAAAGCAGTGCTGAAGTTTCTTAATCAAAATTGGTTGTGAGATCGTATCAAAAGCTTTGCTAAAATCCAATAATACAAGAGAGCAAATCTTACCACAGTCAATAGCTCTGCGAATGTCATCAGAAATAAGAGAAGTACCGAAGTAGTACTTTGATTACGTCTATATGCTGATTGAAATTTCGAGAACATATTTTTGGATTCAATATACGTCAGAATTTGTGATTGGAGTATTCTCTCGAAAACCTTTGATAGAGCCGGAAGTAGACTAATCGGTCGAAAATCCGATAAGGCAGTTGAATTTTTCTTTTAGGGAATTGCAACAATAATTGAATGTTTCCACTCTAGCGGGAAAATTGAGAACGTTATCAAACTATTTAATACATGCAATATGTAGCAACCAATTACGGGAAAAATAAGCTTGATAAACTTAATTGGTAGTTCATCTACACCAATTGCATTTGATTTAATAGAATCAATCTCATCAGTAAGTTCAACTATATCTATATTATTAAAACTAAAGCTGTTGTCTAAAAAATCACAAGTATTCATTGTATTATGGCAGGCTCAAGTTAAATCAACATTGTTAGATGCAAAATGGCTATTTAGTTCATTGGCTGATGAGCCTAGTTCAATGGCCTAATATACTAGGACATTTCTCATTAGCTGATGATAAATGATTAATGGACCAAATGTTCTACCAAAATAATTAGTTTATTGGTTCCAGAGAAATAACAATTTTTTCATAACATAACTACAGCGCCAGCTAGCAAGTCCAACATTTGCAGAAACCCGCTTACAACCAAAACAAACATATATATAAAATCTAGAGTCAATTGGCCATGTATAGTTTCTGAGACTAGCGTTATCGAACATACCCCAACTTTACGTAAATATATATTTATATCTAAAACCATATATATAAATATATATATATATATATATATATATATATATATATATATATATATATATATATATATATATATATATATATATATATATATATATATATATATATATATATATATATATATATATGGTTTTATTAATCCATGAAATCTTCCTAAATCAAATTCAATCATAAATTTTATTATACCAACTGTTAAAAATACACGATACGTCTGAACAGATTAATGTATGACCGTAATGGTCAATTGATTCATTTGAATAACAAATCAAGAAGTAATTATCAATTTTGAATGTTGCCTAAAAATTGATTCCATCGTACGATAATAATATGGATTAAAATGTGATTAAGCAAATTATGTTTATAAACAGACTGTCATATTCTAGATCAATATATCGCGCATCGATATAAAATGTTTATATGATTTATCTAACAATACCCATGTCACATATTAATGTAATCATTTACAGTAAATTTTGCATCCCCAAAATTAATTTTAATTTTATGTTAATTCATTCGGGAATATTTTAATTATACAATTTAAATATTGATAGTAGTTTTAATAAGTCAATAAACTAAAAATTCAATTTTATGCAACAAAAAAAGCCACTTAAATTCTGTAGATCTATCAGATACAAATTTATAAATCATTCCAAATTATATATATATATATATATATATATATATATATATATATATATATATATATATATATATATATATATATATATAAACATTCCATACACAAAAATAAAAATCTCTGGAGATTAAAATTATATGGATGTTTTGTCAAATTAAAATCATTTAACATGAAAAATAATAAAATTATGAAAATAGAATTTTCCCTAACTGCCATTAATACAGTATATCGTATATATGTAAATGTATATCTAGTTAAAATTATAACAATTATGATTGGCATTAAATGGATCAATAATTTAATTTCCGGAACAAAAATGAAATTTAATATCAAAACTAGGAGATTTTCCAAAAAAAAAAAAATGAGGTATATATGTATATGTATTATATATTTTCCCAGTGTTCAATGATTTATTAAAGTGATGAAAATGTTGTTTTTTTTTCGTTTCAGTTATATTTTATATTTTGTGACCTTGTTGGAATACACTTTAGTTTTATATAAATTTCGGTTGATATCATATACCCACATTTCGAATTTTCTGTGTTTTTTTTTTATTTTCGTACATATATATATTTATGAAAACAAAAAGAAATTTTCATCGTTTTCCTTGTTAAATTTTTTTGTTTTTTGTGCTTTCTAAACATTTCACCTTCATCATCATCATCAACAATTTTCATCGTGTTTCATACTGTTACTCGCCCATAAATATCAAGATAATTTTTCCGATTTTGTTTTGTTTTTTATTTTTATTTTTTTTTTTTTGGTTAAGGTTGTTGAGAAATTTTTTTTATTTTTTGGATAGGTTGGAAAATCATATCAGCGTATATACGTATGATGTATTTTCTTTTATTGTATTTGAGTTTTGTGGCTGTTATTCGAATAACACGATGTATGTTTAAATGTGTATTCGCTTATGTTGTATTAGAGTATTAGACAATGTATTACACACGCGTATATATACATACAAAAAAAACCTATATACATTTATTTATGTTATTGAAGAAAAATTACAAAAACAACAAAAAAGTCATAAATTTATTTTGGTTTGATTCAAATCCGATTTTTCCGTTTTTCTCTACGGTTTTGTGAAATGAATGAAAAACGAAAAAAAAAAGTTGTAAGGGGCGAAATTTGACATTTCGTATTATAAATATTCCCAAGGAAACCCCATAGAGTAAAATTGTATAACAACTTTCACATGTAACTTGAAAATGTATAAATTTTTAAATGTATATATATATATATATATATATATATATATATATATATATATATATATATATATATATATATATATATATATATATATATATATATATATTTATTTTTTGAAATAAATCATCAGCACAATTTATTTAATTTTGTATTATTCTTTCGGTCGTAAATAATCGATTTAATATACGATGTGTGTGCTATAAAAATAGTTCAAATGTTAAGGTGATCGATTGCTGTGCGTGAAATACTTAAACTCCTTAATTCCATCTTTTCCGCCCAAACGAACCCAAAATTGAAATTTTTTATTTATTTTCGTTCGGTTGAGATTTTAATAAAAATAAATAATAGCTATGACATAATTTATTAAGAAATTATATATAAATTAAATAACGAGCCTAAAATATTTATACGCAACGTTAATGGCTTTATAGTCGACCAACAGCTAGTTCTTAGGTTTTATTTTTGTTAGACCCAGTACTACCTAAAAAAAGATGTATATTCAAATAAAGTGAACCGCTTTACTTGACAATTAAAAATTTGAATTCAAATTGAAAGCTTCACTTTTCTACCGCATCATACGAAAATACAGTGACATTTAGGCGATTATACATAAAAAAAAAATTTTGATTATTTTAAAACGATACCAGTAGTGACATCTAGCAGATCAATGAGCTAATATACCATGATAGTACTATGTTTATTTATTCTATGCTGCACGTCATAAAAAAGTGGTTCCATTTTAGGTGCGATATAACAAAAAATGGTTAATTCTACTTTAACTAATTGAAGGTTTTCTCAAAGTAAACTCAAAACGAATATTACAAAACAAATTGACAGTAAAAACTGCCTGGGAATAATAAAACTTTAAATTTAGCTTTAGAATTACCGAGGTTTTGCATTGCGGAGTGGATTTTTTACGGAATAACTGATTTACCTGTAACTACACTGTATATATTTTTACTGGGAATATATTAACAAACCACCATTATTGAAAATTAACATAATCGCAATAAAACATAAATTGTTAATATTTTTGCCATTAAAACGAAACCGTATTTTAGTGCATAAGTGGTGATATTTTTTTTATTTATGTATTGTCAGTTTTTATTCAATCGCTGTATTTAGGCAAGTTGGGTGAATTTTAGAGGTACTTTAACTAAATTAAATGGAATAAATTTAGTTGGCGAAATTAAATTAGGTTATGATTTCGTCAACAAACTTTTTGAATATAACACTTTGTGTCTATACAGGTGCCGATATTTCCATTATCCCCCTAAAATTCGCTAAAATTAATTCAACTATTTTGAGTTTTAATCTCTTGGCAGTAAATGGAACGCCTGTTAAAGCATTCGGCACTAAATGTTCAAATTTAGATATTAGCCTCAGGCGATCATTCAATTGGGAATTTTTAGTTGCGTGATCTGTCAATGCCTATCATCGGAGCAGATTTTCTTAAAGAATCTGGGTTACTTGTTTCCAAGGCTTTCCGGAAGTCACTCGGCTAACAAAAGGATCCCAATGTGTAAAACACGAAATTAAATACAGATTAGAAACCACTGGACCACCGATCGCCTGCAAAACCCGATTTTTGGCACCAAACAAGCTGCTAATAGCAAAGGCAGAGTTCGAGACAATCTTGGCGCAAAGAATTTGTAGACCAAGCAAGAGCCTCTCTTTCAGCCCTTTGCATTTTGTACAGAAAAAATGGTGAATGAAGACCTCGTGGAAATTACCACGATTTAAATCGAGTCACTATTCTTGATCGATATCCAATTCCACACCATCCCATCAACTTGATGGGTGTACTTAATTTTAATCTATAATTATTGTTATTTTATATAAAAAATACATATTTTAAAAAAATAATTTATTTTATTAAAATCAAAAGCAAATTAAAGAAGCAAAATTATGTGTACCTCTCTTTTTTGTTCCAAAACTATTTGTACTTCAGTTCTAAATTAGAGTAAAATCGAATGGTATCACTTAACTTTTTTATGGTTAAATTAATATCAAGTATTCCTACCCTTATTATCAATGACTTCTTTCGACCGCGGTCCAGAATCGAATTCACCAGATTTAAGAGGATTTCTTTTGGTACCTTATCCCAACTATGTTTATTTCGGCAAAAGTTTCACTGAACTGTCTTCCAATATCAATTTTGTTTCCAATAATGCCATAGCTTTTCCAATGAGCTTACATTTGGAATTACAGGCGGCTAATCGATGGTTTGTTGGTCCAAATATCATAAAAATTTGGTAACCATTCTGCTTTTATAAAATAGAGTATTATCTTGTTGCAAAATAAAGTGTCTGCGAATCCACAAAGCAGCGTTACGTACGTGTAAATATGAATCTGATGTTACTTTGTCAGGGAGCCTAACCAGATCGCCAGCGACATTTTAGAAAAAGCAACCCCATACTATCAATTTTATTTCACCACTATGTTGAATTGGCATCATAACGCTGTGTGTAGCCTTTTCTTTCGCAGTCGAATAATTCAAAATTTTTGCCGTATGTGCCATCTTAACAAAACCTAGACTTATCGGTCCATTATACACTGTGCCAAAACTCCAATTGTTATTTAGGTATGTGCACTCAAAATTGAGAGGATGGTTTTATTTCGTTGGTTTATAAAGTGCTTCTTTTTTATCTTCACAAAGCCGTTTACGAACAGTAGTTAGTTAAGCTGATGTTGGTGTGGCGCACATTACTTATATGGTTTTAAGCTGACTTTACTCCCTCCAGAGGATTACGCTTTGATAGCTGCACGATTCTATGATTCTCTTAGGTAAAGTTGTGGCTCGTTTTCTGCCTCTATTGTAGTACTCTCCGTTTTAACCTTTAAAGACATGTTTTTTAAAATCGAAACAATTATTTTTATTTTTTAACCTTTATTTCTTATAACAAAATAACGTGCTTTATCTTCCACTGTTAGCACTACTCTACTTAAAAAACTATAATAATACCGGTGTGAAATATTTCCTAAAACAATCCTAAGTAAAAAAAAATTGTGTATGTATTGGTATAATAATATTAAATTAAAAAAGTTACATTTAGGCGAGAAAAAATTATTATATAATTATAACATATAAAGAAAAGTAATCTTTTAATATTAATTAAATAAATGAAAATCAAAGAAATAAATGTAAAAATAATACACAAAAATACATCAAGCAAATATGATAAAACTCATGGCAATTTAAAAAAACCCACTGCTAGATTTTTATTTAATTTTCTTAATTCAACTGAATACTAATCCCGATTTGGCGAGATAGACATCGGTGCCACTATGTTTTACTGTTAGCTCTATCAATTGCCAACACCCATGAATTTTTTTAGAATTTTGTAACAGTTCTGGAGTGGTCAAAATTGACTCGGTGGCCCATTGCTATATTTTTATTTAATTTTCTTAATTCAACTGAATACTAATCCAGATTTTGCGAGGTAGAAATCGGTGCCACTATGTTTTACTGTTAGCTCTACAATTGCCAATACCCATGATGTTTTATAGAATTTTGTAACAGTTCTAGATTGGTCAAAATTGACTCGGTGGCCTATTGCTAGATTTTTATTTAATTTTCTTAATTCAACTGAATACTAATCCAGATTTTGCGAGGTAGAAATCGGTGCCACTATGTTTTACTGTTAGCTCTATTAATTGCCAATACCCATGAATTTTTTTAGAATTTTGTAACAGTTCTGGATTGGTCAAAATTGACTCGGTGGCCCATTGCTAGATTTTTATTTAATTTTCTTAATTCAACTGAATACTAATCCAGATTTTCTGAGGTAGACATCGGTGCCACTATGTTTTACTGTTAGCTCTATTAATTGCCAATACCCATGATTTTTTTTAGAATTTTGTATAGTCAACTTCGATAAAAGAAAAGATCGAATTAACTAGTTCCGTGATAATTTTTGGATTGGTGCTAATTTGCTGTGTGAAGAACACCAACTGGGCCGCAAATAAATTATTTTCATTGAGTTGATTAAAATCCGATTAATTCAATTGATTTAAATCAAACAAACCAATAGTTTGCAGTATTGATTCGAGCTAATATCGGTTTTACATCCAAATTTCATCATTCCTATTTTTAAAGATAGAACTGCTGGGTTGAGTAAAAGTTTAATGCATCTTGTAGTTTTTTAATACAATAGGCTGAAGCTCTACAATATGCAGATCAGTCCAGCTGCCATGGGTGTGAACATTTCACAGAGTTTGATTATCAATAGTTTGAAGAAAACTCCTGGTGACATTCTCGAAGTAAAAAGGAAGTGGAAAAGCTGGTTGGCTATATACAGAATTTACAAATTTGGTCAGTTTCTGAGAGCACATTGTGAACATTACAAGTTTGATGTAGCTTTCGCATGCACTGTATACATTCATTATATTGTTCTTCTGGTTGAATTATCTCAAAACATATTAAACAATTCATTTTAACACAATCAGAACTATTTGCTACCAATTCTTTTAAGTAGATACGGTATGCTGCAATTTCTTTGAAATGATCAATATCATTTTCAGAGTGAATGTTAGGTTTTTTGTTATTATTAGATGTAAAATCAATGGTATACAAAACTAATGGCCAACAATTGTAACCATCTCTTTGGTCAGGAAAAGAGTAGGCTGGTTCAGTGTCAAAATATTCAGCCTTTTCATTCCAGGCTCTTTTTAAATCGCACACAAACTGTTATGCTTTTTTTATTAATTAAGTTAATATTTTTTCTGGTGACAACGGATAAATAAAAATATAGCAAAGAAATTAAATAAAAATATAGCAATGAGTCAATTTTGACCAATCCAGAACTGTTACAAAATTCTAAAAAAATTTATGGGTGTTGGCAATAGATAGAACTAACAGTAAAACATAGTGGCACCGATGTCTACCTCGCAAAATCTGGATTAGTATTCAGTTGAATTAAGAAAATTAAATAAAAATCTAGCTCTAAAAATTGCCTTGAGTTTTATCGTATTTACTTGATGTTTTTTTGTGTATTATTTTTACATTTATTTCTTTGATTTTCATTTATTTAATTAATATTAAAAGATTAGTTTTCGTTATATGTTATAATTATACAATAATTTTTTTCTCGCCTAAATGTTTACCTTTTTTATTTAATATTATTACCAATACATACACATTTTTTTTACTTAGGATTGTTTTAGGAAATATTTCACGGGCATATAATAATGACATCTCGATAATATAAAATTCTAAATGATGTCTACTGTCATCTTCGTTTGTCTAGCAGAACTAAACATAATTATCAAATTATATATATATATATATATATATATATATATATATATATATATATATATATATATATATATATATATATATATATATATATATTTATATATATATATATATATATATATATATATATATATATATATATATATATATATATATATATATATATATATATTTATATATATCCAATTATTCTGCAAATTGTGTTAGTGGATTTTCGTAACTAATATTATAAAAACTGGGATTGATTTCCCTTTTTAATTTCTTTAAAATGCATCAATAAAGCCATAATTAATTTTTGAACTTCGATTTTGAATTTTTAAATTGGTACCAAATACTTTCCTTATTTATTAAAGCTTAATCGATATAAATTCATATAAAATATCGTAAAATTGACCCTTAACTGGCAGTGCTTAGAAAAACATTTTATTTAAAAAAAAAATGTTAAACTTAAAAACTACATACAAAAATACTGTTGATGTGGTTTTTTTGTTACGAACATATATCTTTACACAACAACACAAAAAAAAAAAACGAGAGCAAAGCTTTTTTATTATTATTATTTTTAAAAGTTATGTTTTTTAATATTTGTTTTTCAATAAAAAATAAAAATAAAAAAAATTTCCTTTATCTGGTTTTTAGGTTGTTTTTTATATATATAATTTTATTTAAAGAGCTTTTGATATAAATTTTGTGTGCTTTGTTTACTTTTTATTTTTTCGTTGTCGTTCAAAGTATAGAGCATATAATTCATATACCACCAACACAACCACCATTACACACACTCATATATCTACGGTATGTTTTTTTTTTTTTTCAAAAAGAAACATGTGTTAGAAATATGTTTGATGTTATGTAATTTATACATCTATGTATGTTGTTCTAAAGTCACGTTGAAAAAAAAAATAAAATAAAAAATTCATTTGTGTATGTGCTTAATTTTGTTAGTGTGGTTTATTCAACCGCTAAAATAAAACTACGAGATACCAAAACAAACCAAAAAAAAAAAATTCCGGATCTTTTCTGATATATGTTGCTAAATCCGAATACCAGCTATTCATACATATATATGTTGAGAAAAATGAACAACCAAAAAAATGTATTCATTTATATCAACATTTTTTGGTACCGTATATTAAATATTAAGACGAATAAAATTTATAAAATTAAAACGAACTAAAAGGATTAAAAGTAAAAAAATATAAAAATAAAAATAAAATGGAAATTATTTTTCCAGTTGAATAGTAAATTTTTTGCCTTAACTTCCAGGTAAGTCAACGTTTTTTTGTTTTTGTATTTGTAATATACGTACATAAATGTGTATAAAGCTTTTACATAGTTTAATAACAGAAACGAAATGAACACCTGGCACATATTCGTTTAATCATTTTGAAATAAAATGTCTGATATATATATATATATATATATATATATATATATATATATATATATATATTTCCATGGTATAAAGAAAACGGGGGGTGAGCAACAAAAAAATTTAGAAAATTAAGTAAAAATGAAAATTACTTTTATTTTTCTTTCTAAAATATTTTTTATATATGTGTGTATATATCATTTTAATTAATTTTCAAAATACAAAAGGTAAAAAAATTAAATTAAAATTACGTGTGTGTGTGTGTGAGTACGTACGGCGGCAGTGAAATATGTTATGTGTTTTTCGTGAACGAGATCAATATAAGAAAAGAATTATCTTTTATATATATCTACTAGTATATACTGTCAAATTGTTTCAAAAGCTTTAATTCACTTTCTTTGAACACATAACGTATCCCAATTGTTAAGTATCCAAGTTAACTATCGATTACTGCTGACAGAGAAAAATATCGATAGCTTTTCAACACAATTGAAATAATAATTATGTAACGTTACAAATATGATCAATTCAGCCTAACAAAACTCAAGTAATTTCTAACAAACTAGAAAAAGGCGGCTCTCAAAAGTAGAAAGCAAAAATCAACTGCTAACATCCCAAAATGTTTAATGAAATTTGGGAGCTTAACGGTGGAAGACTAGAAATACAAAAAGGTCCAATATTTTTTTATTGTCCTATACTCATAGCTGCGTCAAACAAAAAACTTCTGAATAGTGGTATTCGATGAGTTATAGGTCTTTAAATTTCAATCAGAACATTGACTATAAATATAGAAAATATGATAAATTTCTAATCTAACTTTCCGGACTTTTCATAACTAACGTTTTACCCGTAACTAGATCAAGTGTTAAAAATTTATCGGATACACCACGGCGAGAATATTATTTAGTTTTCTCTTTTTTTATTATTGAATCCGTGAACTGTACTCAACCATATCAATAAAAGTTATAACAAACATTCATTTGGAAATGCGTGGTGTAGTTTACCAAATCAGAAATATGGTAGCAACTATGAAAGGATCTTAACATTAAAGTTTAAATAATTTTGAAAGCTCAAAATAATGAATTAATTTTGCCAATTTACGTATAAGCACAATTACCGTCGCCCATTTTGGTGTAAACGTTAATATTCATACTGGATCTGGTACTTTAAGTCTAAGTTTTTAATGGTGTGAGACATATGAGTATTTTTTTTAATTTTCAAAAAATTTCCAAGAAAGAGATTAAATGTATGCTTTTTTATTTATCTCTCAAAACGATGGTTTATCAATTATTAAAAAAGGACAGCATTTTCTGAGTTTAAGCTCATCCTTAACCAAAATTAAGGGAAAAAGTGTTTAAAGAGAAATTTCAAAACAAATGGTTACTTTCTAGTGGCTTATTTAAATAGTTTGAAATAAGCATCAGAACATAGAGCTCTAACCTGAGAATTGTACACAATGAACCAATTTTTTGCTAGTGTAAGTTAATAAAATTTATGCTGTGGTAGTTTTTCGCCTAAGTATTACCTTAGCAGTTGATCTCGACGTATAAAAATTTAGCTTTACTACAATGATTCACTTAAATTTGGGTAAAAACGAAATTAAACTTGGATGGAAAAAATGTAGATGAAATAGTTTTGATTTTAATTCAGTTTTGATAGTCACATTTTAGATACCTTTAATTTCTATGAATATTTGATTAAGTGTTTTATGGGCAACCTACCTTATTATCGCAAAAAACGTATCGCAAAAAACATATCGCAACAAATATAAGGTGCAGTTATTTTGTCGCAATAACATAGACAACAGTTGTCTATGGCAATACAATAATATCGCAAACAAAAACAATTTAGCATCAATATTTTGCTTACACAAAAATTTTCGAAGAAATATTTAGTCATATGTTTCTCGCATGCTACTATGATCGGAAACAACAAAATCCCAACACAAAAATATCGCAAACAAATATTTCGCCAAAAAATTTTCTTTATAAATTTAATTGTAAATCTGTGAATTTGAATTGTCTGTCTCAACAATATTTTCTTCTATGTGTAGTCAACTATTGTGCCGTTTCCTGCGTATAGAGCATTTCCGTGGCGATCGTCATTTGAAGACAGGATGGCTTGGACCTAGTTGAAGAAGCGAGATTTCTCCTTTACAAGCTTTCGGCGATTTTCGACCTTTATTTCGTTGAATCTTTTACATGCATATAGCAGGTGTGATTCGTCGGTACAAGCAGGCTGAGCGTTCATCTTATGTGGTTGGCTGCAAATCGCTTGATGTTGGCTTCTGATATAGCTCATAGGCATCAGCTCGATTAGATAGAAAGACGCACAAATTTTGTATTGTATAAGATTCTCCATTTCTGCTGAGTGATCAGCCCATCTCTGTCGGTTTTCATCATCCAATTTGTAGGTGATAATGTAAATTAGCCAGTGATCTCTGGTTTCGTACAAAGGCCCAAGCGCTTTCAAACCTCTGATGACTCATTACATGTATCCGATAGCCTTCGCATGGTGGATAAATTTGCCATTTCCAGCAACTGGTGATCAACAAATGACATAATTTGACATAATTTATTGATTTGGTTGGCATAATTTTTGATATGCCTCAAAGTAGTTGGCTTCAGTGATGGATAAATATTGTACCAGTTTCGCTGCATCCTTTCTAAGCAAACCCTTTAAGTACTGGAACTTTTGGGCTACAGATAATACTGTATTTTTATATACGACTTTACGATATAAATCATCGAATGATTGCCAATCTTTATAAGATCCAAGAAAGGTGCGGTATGTTTGATTTATACCAAAGCGATGACGAGCTTTGTTTTATAACTATTTTTTTATGTTTTACAAAAAATCTTTAACTGCTCGGTTTCATCATTCATGGGTAAGAGTTTTTGTTTTTTTGTTTGTTTTCAAAACAAATGAAAAGTTTTACGTACTTGCAGCTATGTGGCTATTGTATTGAACGATATTGACAATATGATAAGAATGTTTGACGCTAGATGACACTATGATGTTTATTTTTGTTAGATTTACTTTCGGATTAAGATTGGGTTGATTGATGAACGGTTGAAGCTTTCATGCACTTGTGAATAATTTTGCTGCATCATATGAACACTCTTCCTTAACTATTGTTTATTTTATGTAAAAAGGCTGTAGGAATATGCCCAGCATTATTAGGAAGATGAACCTAAAACTTCGTCTTACACTTTTAGTTTTACCAGACCTATTTAATACGACTTTTTGATAATCTTTAAAACTATGATAAGATATTGCAAACATCTGAAATATTCATTTGCAATATTCATCCATTGTTGCTAATTAAATGCTAATTTTATAGTTGGTTTAACAATCTATAAAACCATAGGTTTCCCTTTGCTGGAAAAGCTGTTAAAAACAAGGCAGGAAAATACAATATAATGAAGTAGTTTTCAGAATTACTTCCACTATACAACTGTTAAAAACGAAATGTAGATCATTGTAAAATTTCAATTTAAAAATGATATATCATAATAATATATATCGCGATGTAATAGACAATAACCCTATATACGAGTACATAAATACTTTAACTCTATTATAACTTTGCTGTGCACATTGTAATACCTACTATATAAACACAAACAATAGTGTGAATGATATAATTTATATAATCCAAAAGAATAAAAACAAATACAATACAAGTATAAACAATAACATACATGATACATAATTTAAATTTTCATTAAATAAGTGACCCCAAAGAGAAAAATTAGTTTTCATTCAATGGAGTTTTTTTTTTTTTTTTATGATCACTACACAGTACAGTGTATTTTTTTTTTTGTTACGGTTGTTCCAATGATAGGTATTCATATACCTATATATACTTGAATATATATAAATAAGCTCATACATATATTCACTGATATGAGACAATTTGTCCAAAACAATATAAAAAAAAGCTCACCAGTATAGAGGAACATAAAAATAAAAAAAAAAGTATGAACAAGTAGTGAAATGAATGAATGATATAATAAAATAAAAGTAAACATGATGAGAATAATTTCAAAATTTGTCTACTTGTTTTCTATTATTGTTATATATATATATATATATATATATATATATATATATATATATATATATATGTATAAACTGAGCATAGAAAATCATATTTGTTGTTGGTGGTGTTTGTCTATTTCGCTTTTTTTTTTTTTTTTTGGACTGGAAAATCAACAATAACACAAAACACAGTTGGAAAATCACAAATATTTTATCAACATTTTGCCGTCGTCGTCGTCCACAGTTGTAACCAGCTTCACAAAACACAAAAAAAGCAAATGATTTCAGATGAATGAGAGATAAAACTGGAAATGTTTGTATACACGAAAACGTAAAAATAACAACGTAAATACGACAAACAATGAATATCTGATTAGGTTTTGATTATTAGGCGATTTATTGTTTTTTGTTTTGTTTTTTTTTACTGGAAAAACGAATTTTTTTTCGTTTTGTTTTTTAGATAAGCTGCATATAGCTCACATCCCTAAATAAAAAACCTAACTTTATATAACGTTTAGCGTCAGTCATGCTTGTATATTGGAAATGCAGTAAACAAAATCAATGAGTTAGACTAACGATAACTTCAGTAATCATGGATGGTGGGATTCTGATCCCATCAACACATAATTACAACCGCAGTGGTTTCAGAAGTATCTTTACAACCTCAAAAGTTTAAAATTTGCATCCGCAAGTTATTTTAGAAGAATGTTAGGGATCTGGTCTGAAACGGAGAATTTAAAGGGGTGACTTTGTGAAATTGTGTATTTTTACTGATATTATCGCCCACTGTAACATTAGATGTGTGGTCCGAGTTCTTTTCATTTTTACTAGTAATGTGACTAACCGGGTACGTGGGCTAGCCAGATAAAATTTGAATATAGTGACTTTGTGATTAAATCAGTTCTTCTTCTCTATCCGACGACAGAATTAAATGTGGGTAATTTTTTATTTTTTTTAACCTGTTTTTGTTTCAGGCACTTTTAAAAAAAAAATTAAAATGGACGCATCACACTTACTATAAGCATTTTCCGATGCATGTAGATATATCTTTTCCATTCCCAAAGTACTTATAGGCCAAAGTACGAATAATGGTTTCTTTTGAGTTGAAATCTATGCCTTGAAACGTTTCTCGTCCTAAGTGGTCTTTATCGAAGCCCAAATATCGCAAACACCGCCGCCCATTTTAGATTTGATACTCAGTTCAGACTCCATTGAGTTCATCCTTCAGAAATCACCAAATACAGAAATCACTGTGGTAGGTGATTTAAATGTCCACAATAACAAGTGGTTTCCTTTTTTTTTTTGGTGGACCGACTGAAATGTTTGCAGCTTTAAACCAACTGACACAGCTTATAGATCAGCCTACGAGAATCTCAGATCGGATCATCAATACAAGTCATTTCCTGAATCTGCTGAATTTAAGGCGGCTAGAAACCTGGCAGCTTGAACGGTATCGCAAGCTAAACAAAATGGTTCGAGAAGAGTTGCGACAGGTCCTAAAGCAGGGCTATAGCAATCGGACATTTTGGTTCTTTGCTCGCAAAGTAGAGGAAAATTCTTGAATAGTACGAAATTATCAATAGCACCTCTGAAATATGGGGACTATATTTTTTCTACTTCCCAAAACAAAACTAAACTCTTCGCCCGAAAATTTGCAGCAAATTCTAATTTAACTGATTCTAACATAACATGCTAGATTATCTTTCTAGCCAGCTCGTCGATGCGCCAAATTAGATTCAGATATATAGAGTTAAATTCCTTGCAAATATTAACACAAATAAGTCAGCCGACTAGATGGTATTCCCCCAATTGTTCCTAAATATTGTTGCAAATCTGTCAAAGTCACTGTCAGGTTTGTTCCACCGGTCTTCTGTCATTTCCCGTCCATCTGGAAAACTGCTAAAATTCTGTGTCAAAAAAGGGAAGTAAATCAGGCCCTTCAAATTATCGCCCAAACACTGGAGTGTCTCTTTAAAGTACTTGATACCATAACCAATTTACAGCTGATGAAATATTTGGAAGATAACCATCTAATTTCCGATCATCAGTAAAGATTTCGTAGAGGATGTTCAGCAGGTATTACTTAAGGTTATCACTAAACAATGAAATGATTCATTCATCAATCTGGTGAATCACAAGTCATTTCACTCGATATCCTGAAATCATTTGATAGCGTGTGGCACGAGGGTTTGCTGTGCAAATTGACAGCAGTTGGTCTTCATGGTTCGTTAAATTTAAGGATTGAGAATTTTCTTCTCTGTCGGAAAATCCAAGTGGCAAGGGATACCGTGACAGCCGATATTTTTAAACGCTGGTGTTTCTCAGCGATCCATCTTTTATCTGACCCTTTTTCTAATTTCCATCAATGATCTTCTATCAGCAACTCTCAACCCAATATACTACCCGATGACAGCAAACTTTCTACCTCTTAGTTTCCCTTCTTCATCGCGGTACGACGTTCTCACAGAAATAATGGCTATGAAGGATCGACTTACGAGAGAGCTCAATTCTATTCTTCAGATTTCAGTCTCAAAGAGGGAGAGTTGAAAAAGTGATATTTCAACACTTGATTACGATCGATGATGATGAACACAACCATGATCCCCTGTTGGAGTGCACAATCCATGGGCCAAACCATCGCTCAAGTCAGTACAGGCTGACTGCAGCAATGCAATGTGCAAATGGATATTCTAACCGCATCGGACCGTGCCACATTAAGATATTTACGAAAATTATATGCAACTTGGGTTAAACTCAACTAAATTGATCCAGATGTAAACCAGTAGATATATTTTGGAGATTCCCAATAAAGCAAACAGTTGTACTGATGTAGTTGAACGGGCGCGGACAGCTATTAAATAAATAAATCGAATCCCAACGGATAGAATTTATTCGCAAAAACCAAATCACACGCTTTTAGGTTTTGTAAGGTTTCGATTACAAAAAAAAATTTGCCAAAAAAGTATAAACCAAAACGTAGTCGAATCGGAAATGGATTTAGATGTTTATTGGCCTTCCATATTTACCTTGAACTGATAATCTTAAGGCATAATTAAGTAAACTTAAATCCTAAATTTCATAACGAATCTAATTGGAAGTTATTTACAAACATCAAATGCCATTACGCCTTTGATAGCTTTTGTAAGTTTTCATGTATTATTAAACATTTGTTAGGCTTAACTGCTTAGTAGTAATTATAAAAGTATCCTAAATGTTGACTTAATAAATCTTATAATGATTTATTGTATTTTCGTAAGGGGTAATCCAATTGTTTTTTTTTTTTTTTTTTGATTCAACGAGAAGAGTGTAATTCACGAGTGTGGTTTTTTAACGAGTTCGTTAATTTACCCCTTCCTAATCATAGCTGATTTTTATAATTTATTATGCAAATAATATTTACTTTGTGTTCTGTGGTGGTCCAGATAATACGTAATTATTAAAAATAGTTTAGTTAAATTAAAAACACTTTATTAAAATGTGTGGGCTAACGGTTAAAATTTTCAGTGTAAGTCATAACGTAGACAAAATTATAATGGTATAAATAAAAAAAATAGTGAAAAAGTGACAAACGGTTGAAATTATTTTGTGAACAGTTCAATCAAGTTTGAACATGATTATAAACATTTTATGGACACGGTGTCGACAACATTATGTTTTGCAACGGTTTTATTTTTATTATACGATTTCTTATACATATTCTTATACGATTTACAACTGTTTTTTTTTTCTACTGGTCGAAAGAAATTTTATTATGTTGGTGAGTTTTATTTATTTTATTTATCTATTAAATAATTGTTTTTTTTTTATTATTTTAATTCAACGGTGTATTTAATTTTTTGTTGTTGTTTTGTAATATTTCATTATTTTTGTTAAATTACTATAGCTGAATTACCCGGCGTTGTTTGGAAGAATGTAAAAATTTAGGCTTCGGATATTTGGCAGGCAATGCGTCAAAACTCAATGCAAATGGAATCAGTAAAGTTTTGACTGTGTCATCGGGCATATTCCCGAAAAATATTCACTGTTTTGGTTTATCATTGCATAACAGAATCAATTTTTAAAGATTCTTTCGTTTCAACAAATATTCCTAATTCATCGACAGCAATGAATTGTTTCGATGTGCATCGTTTTCAAGAAAATTTAATTCTTGGCAAGCTTTATGATAATTGGCAGGTAATTTAGCGATTAATATTTTTAATTCTTAGGAGGATGTAAATCCACGTTGATTAACAGTAATCGCATGTAAAATCATTCTGTATTTTTTGGGTGAACAGTGTACAGACGGAAAGTGGTATGTCCTTCAACTTCTTTGCATTGTTTGCGACGTTAAAATTTCACATCACAAATTATGACATCGATGATGCATTTCAGGTATAGTAGGTATATTATGTAGGTACTTCAGAGTACAGTAAAGTTTTAGCAAACATATTATCCTCGCACAGTAAGAAAAATATAAAATTGTTGGCGATGGTGGCATTGCTCTTGTACGTGCATTTTCTGTTGAAAAGTATACACGCGCTGTCCATTTTCAACACGTCATCAAATAAGCCTAGATCAACATCTAGTATTTCTGCTGAGATATAACTTGATAAATTAGTCCTTGTGAGATTTTTTAACATGATGATCCAAAAGATTAATGTGTTTGATTTGTGGCAGGTTTTTGGATGTCAGCTTGCATCGAAGGAAGTGTTGGTTAGGAGGTTTGGTTGGTTATTTTGTATTTTTTCATATTGGTATTATCATTGAGTTGAATTTGGGGGACGAAGGATGAATGGTTGATTATAATTTTTGGAAATGCATGTAATCTATAATAATTCTTATACCGTTAATATCAATTTAACTCTAAACGTCTACAACGGCATTCCATGTTATTTCATAGGTCCGTCCATTTTCACATAGAATTTACCCTTCATGTGCGCTGATTTGTTTTCAATGACATTTAAATCAGGACTCGCCGGAAATCTTTTTAGGAAATCTTTAACAATATTTCCTTTATGTATTGAAGCCTTTTCTTTTGCAAAACTGGAATTTCTCCAAAACACTAGGGGGTTTTTAATATATTCACGCGCAAATTTTTTTAAGCGAGCAAATTTATTTGGTTTTTAATTATAGGGCATTTTTGCGTAGCGTATGCTTTTACGCCCTTTTATTTCAGTCTCCTAAATATCGTTTTCTGGGTTACAGTGTGTTTTGGTGGTATGCTAAACATATTTTGAATATTTTCCTAGGTTAATATCGAATTTGTCTGGATAGCCCTTTCAATCAACACATCTTGCTTTACCAATATTATTCTTTTTTCTTTCTCTAGTAAGTTATTTCGTTCCCCGTTGGCCCCGTTTTTTCGTTAATTCTTTAGTCAAACAGCACAATTATATTCAGTAGATTTAATTACTCAGCTAATTTTTGTTTTTTTCCGGCATTTTTAACTGTCCAACAAATTAATGCAACTGAGTAAAAAAAATTGAAGATCAAATCACGGATAGTCATGATAAAAACAAAAGATGTGCGTCTAGCACAAATAATTATGAAATTAATTTATCAGATTTGTTTAAAAAAAATAATTGACTTTCGTTATGCCAAAAATTTTTTTTTCTCAACGCTCACTAATTGCAATTATCTATTGCCCAAGCAATTTTCTGATATACACAAAATAACTTTTAAGAGCATATTGCATTTGTAGCAATTTTATTATGGAAGACAGTATTAGAGTTTAATAGATCGATATTTGGTTTATATGCTTTGGCCCGATTTGCGGCTTGTTTAGTTAAAGAACCGAAATTTGGCTAACCGAATATCAGCCACAAAATTTAAAACTTTTATATATAATATGATATCGTATGTTTGCAATATACATAATTTAAATAAAAACTTGTCTTTGTCTTGTAAAACTTCTGCATGAATTTTGAATACATGTGTGAATGTTTTTTTTAAGTTTTATCGGTCCTGACTATATTAGCGTTTCAATTGCAATATTATAAATTCTGAAATAAGGAAACATTTAAGTAAGTTCGATCAATATAAAAACCACCTGCACAATATAAAGTGGCTAGACTAGTGCAAATTGAGACTAACTTTAAGGGTAAAGGAAAAAGATAATAAATGCTGGAAATATTTTTAAAGAAGAGAGAACAGAAAATGAAAAAGCACCACAAACCTTTAGTTAAAAGGGACTTGCTCTTTTTATGCTAGTGTTTGATAACAAAGAGGATATTCCAATCATATATGGTATACCACAATGCAACAAATTAGAGAGCTCACTGTAACGATTTACATTAAACAATATAATTAAAAAAACGACGACTTCATTAAACTATCTTAATTGCTAGGACGTGATTTTATAATTGGAAGTGATCTTAATGCGAAAAACACCTATTGGGGATATAGACTTTGGGCTTCAAACAGTAGAGAATTGTTTGCAGCAGAGCATACATTAATATGTGAATTTTAATTTGATGGCTCACTAACATATTGAGCATCAATTCTATCACCCGTTATCATGACAGACAGTAAACATTAATCAAAAGTGTAAAGACACCAAGATTATCAAATTGAAAAAAAACTGGGGTAAGTTTCGCAAATTAATGGATGAATGCAATAAGGTTAAGGTGCGACGACAAGGACCCCCAATATACAAAACAAGAAGGTGCTTAAGTAAATCTACCCAATGGAAGTCAGAGAGTTAGTATTGAAAGAAGCGATGGGAATGTGTAACCGGACAAATCAACCGATCACCAGATAACTTAACAAATTTTATAAGTTTCAATTCTTATATTCTTAAAGAAGTTAAAAATGAATCACGTTACAGATGAAAATTCTATATACTCACTGTAGAAGGCAAAGGAAGGATTCAAAACACCCAAAATTAAAGTGCTAGAAAGTGTTAAAAAGTATAATGAGTCTGGCCAAAAATGCCAAATGTTGAGGAGACCTTTCAAATACTAACAAAGCCAACTACCAACAAAATATAATAGAAATTTTGATACAACCAGAAACTCTTCAAGAATTAAAACAAGAAATGAAAAGTAATTTGAATGTTAACAAAAGGAAAGTAGCGAAAGTCATCATTGTAGTAAAACCTGATAAACCATATTACTATAAAAAATCATACAGCCCCATTTCCTAGGCGCCAATGATGTCTAAACTTTTTGAAAAATTACTATAATAAACAGACTTAAATTGAAGACATAAATCCAAATCATGCACAGCAATTTGAATCCAAATCAAACTATTCTAAGCAAAGAATGGAACGCAAGCTGCATAGAGATCTACCGAGGATATGATGATTAATACTTTTAACTAAAGAAAATGTCTGCCAATGGACAACATAGGAGTTTCTTGGGACATACGAATCACAAATGGAAGAACTAAAGGCACCATTACAGATAACCGCCTAAATTGTACAGGCATTCCAAACCAAAGTTCTTTGTAGTGTCGTCAATGCTCCGTATTGGGTGAAATTTGCCAAATTAAAACTTGAAAGAAAAATTGCTAGATGAGAACTGGGTCAGTTGTATTAAATAAATAATTAGAAAATAATGAAAATTAGGATCATAAAGAACATAATTTTAAATGATCACTTTAAATGATTTATGATATCACTAACCCAAAATTGCATATATTTAAAGCATTGCTTTCAATTTAAAAATGGTAGAGTATAATTTACATGTCAGATTAATGTTGGATATATAAAAATTTGTTTAATCATTTTTCGTTATGGTTAAACCATTAATTTAAAAATATTATCTAGATAATTCATTTTTTATTTATTTTATTATTAAAAATGATATATAAAATTTAATATTCATTTAAAAAAGTAAATTGCATAAACTAAGTCTCATAAAATAAAGCAGCACAACATACATAATATACATTATGTACGAGTTTATATATATATAAAAAATTAAAACAAGGTACCAAACAATTTTGTACAGCTTGTTTTAAATTCATAAATATTAAAATAACAAAAATTATTACAAATAATAAAAAAAAAAAAGATTTTTCCTTGTTCCAAAAAGGAAAAAACCATATCATATTTATATAATATACAACCTACGTATGTGGAAGAGAGCAGAACCACCAACCTCTTTTTATATATGTACATAATACATACATATATACATACCGGAGGAGCAAAGATGGAAAAGTAAATGTACAACCATAACGAAAAAAAAAGCCATAAAATCTAGAATGTGATAATTAGTGTTCCATTAGGGTTAAATAATAACCCCATTTTTATAACCATATGTGAATGTAGCAGATCTAATATGTATATACATTGTACACATGTATTAAATACATAGATTGGAAGAGAAAATGGTAACGAAGACTATGTATTTAGATGTACAACACATAAATAAATAAAAAGGTGTATCCTTAACTTTACTTGGTACTTGATTTACACCTAATATGTGAAATAGAAAACTACAAGTGAAATAAACGTTTTAACAGAACAACATAACAAAAAAAAACACCATGGCATCTACACACACATTTATATATCCTCCTTGAAAATTATATACATATATACATCTACTGGTAATTTTTCCGTTTATTTTCTGTATTTGAAGATTTTTCCTAACAAATAAATATACAACTTTTTTGTTTTTTGTTTTTACTATTCTGTTGCTCTAACATACGTTTGTTGCTCGATTGTTAAATAAGATGTTGGATTTTTATTTTATTTTACAAAATAAATTTAAATCGTATATCTATCAGATAGTATTATATATATGTATGTATATTGGCCACAAAAATCTCCAGACACACTATACTAATTAAACAAAAGCTTGTACTAAAATTTAATTGGGGTCGTGTTCACCCCACTATATACCACTTTAATAAATTTATTTATCAAAACTCATTTATAAAAATAACAAACCATATAACTTGAAAGTAACTTAACTTAATTGAAGAAAAATTAATATTATATAAAGACAACCATAAGTACCATCTAAACACACACACACACCCCCCACACACAGAAGCATTGTGTTATGTGTCTTCTTCGCAAATAAGATAATAATTATTACTTTAATTTATTTTAAATCATCTTCTCATTTAATTTGTGTCCTTTTGTTTTTCTCGTTTTGTTCCAGTTCAATTTTCGCGCACATCTAATTTATTTAATTTTTTTGTTTCTTGTGTTCATTTAGTACAGTACAGCAGCCTAGGCATCAGTACACGAAAAATAAAAAATACTAAAAAAGGAAGACGAGAGTGGAAAACCAAAAAAAAAAATGGGTAGAAAAAACAAACTGAAAACGTTTTTATTGTGAAGATTAATGTCAAACAATTTTTTGGGTATTAAGTCTTTTACTTTGTCGTCATTTTTATCGGAATAGGATTTTTTTTTCGTCTTGCTTTTCATTTTTTTTTGCTGTAACGAAAATATAAATGAAACCAAAAATAAAAGAATTTTCTTCTATTATTTCATGTACAAACATATATACGATGATGATACACCCATATCGACTGATTGATGTGAACCCTGAAAGATACATACTATATACATTTAGAGGATGGAGATTTTACTTTTAAACAGGATTAATGGGTCGAATTAAAGAAAAACAAGCGAAAATAGAATGAGGAGAAATATCCACACTATTTGTCTGGATTTAATTAACTTTCGTATTCGAGCAATTTTTATAATTTCATACCCCTGCCTAGATACACACACACACACAATATATATAAAAGTTAAAACTACTTAAAAATCAAATAATCGATTTATTATTAAAAAGTGAAATAAATTTTCATAACGACGTTACATGTTACAAGGAGCACTACTATAAATTATGTATTTTATGTATACCGACATTAGTTTTGTACCTGAAGTGATAGATAATGCGCTATAAATTCCCATTTTCTCAAATACAATAATTTTCACATGTAGTACACAAAGTAAGCAAAAAAAAAAGAAAAACAAATGAACGAGAAAAGAAAATTTCATTTTTATGCTGTTCATTTTTATGCCATATACTTCCTGCGAGTATATATTCTACACTCTCGTCTAGGTTCTTATAATACTTGTTATAAAACACAAATAAAAACAGGAAAATTTAAGATTTTAGTTTTTTTTTTTAAACTCAATTTATTTGCGATAAAATTTTCCAATTTTTAGTTTTTGCTTTAAAATAATATGTAATTACGTTATTTTTTTTTTTTTTGTATTAGTAACAATTTAATTTTTGCTTCAGTGTTTTTATGCTTTTCCGCGAAAAAATAATCAGAGGGGAGATGGAACATTTTTTTAATTTAGTATTTTCTTCTGCCATTTCTATGCTGTTAGAAGTTATTTAGAAATGCTTTTTAAATTTGAATTAATTGGATTTCTTAGAAAAACAAAAAGCAAAAAAAAAATTCCTGCCGAAATATAATTTTTAGAGACGTTGAGTAATTTAAAAAAAAAAACATAATTGAATTGGAGTAAAACATATTTGTGCGTATACTATAGGCTACATTTAGTCGACAATTATTGTAATATACAAATAGAAAATCATACAATAACTGTGTTAAAGTAAAAAAGAAATATCATCAATATTTAGCCTTGAAAATATAGCCTAAAGTAATAAGTAACAAGACATAAGTTTCATAATATTTAAAAGTAATTGCTTCCAATCTTAATGAAATTTCTTCGTAAAAACGTTTAGGAATTGATTAGCTTTCCACAGAAATGAATTTCATATCAATTTAATGGAAAAGTGTTTTTACGAATTACTTGGAAATTACATTTATAAAGTTAAGGATTCAGTTAATTGCTAATTTTTTTATTAGTTTTATATTCCTCATTAATATTACAACTGATTGCATATACCTCGTACCATCCAGTAATTTATCTAGCTATATATGTTTTATGGTGCATTATATGCGTATTCACTATTCCAAGTAAGACTTTATTTTGAAAAGATTGTATTATTTTGTACTTAGTTTTTGCTTGATGTACGATGCTGAATTTTACAGTTTTCGGAAAATTTCCAATCCCTACGATGCGTACTGTAGACCATTATCCGATTTGAATAACTATGGTACTCCATGAGTATCCATTTTTACAATATTTTAACGACTAAGAATTTTGAAAAACTGTCCAATATCAAGAAATATTGAGCAATGCTGAAATAAACCAAATTACTGGCGACTATTTTAAACGCAAACTCATGTATATTCCATAAAGTTCTTAATATCTTTTAAAAAAGCTGACCAAAACATATATGCTCGCCTCTGTGATATCTTTATGCCAATGTGACAATGATGTATGCTATTAAGCATTCTGGCTCGCCCTATTAAAATAAGAGCTAACGGTATTTTTTATTTAGCGAACAATATTTGGTTGAGTGAAAAAAATTTTGTTTTGGCTAAACTGTTTTTATCATGGATATTTCATGCACATTAAATAATCGAAATATCCGGTTTAAATTCACTCCACTATAGGAAGGCTGTGGTAAACGTTCGAAATTTTTTCACACGCGTTCAACTATAAGCGATAATGATTGAATGCGGTCAATTTCAATAGAAGAGGCCTTATAGCTGTGCGATGACAGATTCCTATCTCAAATAGAAAACATTCAAACAAGGACTTATTAAATGAGTTTTCCCATCAGGTACCAAACAACGATTAATCATACTAGAACTGAAATTATGATATAGTTCTGTATATTTTTTTGATTGAAATGGTTTATCATTATGTGTTTTTGGGGTTTAAAAGTTTTGATGGCTTATCATTTTAAGTTTTAAGCGTTTTGGAATTTTTCGGCTTGTGGCACCACTATATCCGAGATAATTGAGATATGGCAATAACGATTTATGATTATTTGATATGCAATCGCAATTCGCAATAAATGAAAATCGCGATAATTTTTAACAGCTCCGGTTGAACTATTCGACGTTTTACCTGTGGTTGCCACTAGGATGGATTGCGAATATCCGCAAAGGGAAATTATTTTTTGTTTTATTTTTTAATGACATTTTACAAAGCCAAACTTAGTATATGTGAGTAAAAAAAATTATGTGTGATCATTTTAAAAACCTAATTCAATTATTCGCAAAGGCATGCCAAATAGAAACCTACAGTTACAGTTTTGTTACTGCATTTGGTAAATCCAAAAAGTTTATATTTTATATTATCCATTAAATAAGTATGAAATATCCATGATACAAACTTAGCCGAGACACAATTTTTGCACTCAATGAAATAGTGAAATAAAATAAATACTCTACTGATTCCAGGACGTTACGTTGGCGAACTTCTGCTCATATTTGTTAGCTACTTTCCATCACAGAGGTACAGGTTTCAGTCGGAATGAGTGTTTTATAGCCTGGATATTTTTTAGTGCTTAGGTTACGATTAATTTCGTATTTTGACTCCCGCAGTGTTACAGGGGTATTTCTATATAATCCTTCTTCTATATTGGGATTACGTTATCCTTTTCCGCTGATTGCTTTACGTATGTGGTTAAAATGTCTCTTCCAGGTAAGATTCAAAGAGTTCTTTTTTCTTTTTAGCATTTGTTATTCATTGTTAGATCATTTTGCCGTTTTAGTGCTTTTATAGGTTTCCATAGAGGCTACACTCTTTTTCTTTATTGCCATCGCAATTATGCGCTCGACCTGCTCCACATAGCTATCAATTCTTCTGGCTCGTTAATCTTGCTTCCTAGAAATTAATTTTTGCATTAAAATCACTGCCAATAATATAATAAAATCCCAGTTACCTCAATAACTTATGTTATAATCCTCTTTATTTAGATTATGTCTTGTGGGACAGTAAATTGAAGAGCCATTGAATTCGATATTATTTGTATAACTGAATGTCGATACTTGCTTATTTTTTTTTTTCAATTGTTACTCCTTCATGGCATTAAATGTTTTCGTTCACAAATATTATTGAACCTTCTTTCGCTCTTCCAGCCAGAAGGAAAGTGTGGTAGGAAGCTTATAGTCAATTTTAGCTTATGACGCTAAAGTAAGATGATTTCCCGATATAAGACTTTAGCCAATTTCCCAGTAGGCATTGAGCTCAGTATCTTGTTTAGTTAGCCTTCAATGCTTTTAAATATTTTTTAAAGCATAGTGGTATCATTGGTGACCTTACAATTTTATTATTTTTCCGTGGAATTGAATGTTGCTGCCTGGATGCTACCACTTCTAATGTTTTTCGTCCACTTGCATGGATATAAACGAGTTTCACTGATTTATATTTTTGTTAATTGTTAGTGACATTTTATAATTTCATGGACCTTGCCATAATTTATCTTTAATTGTTTGTAATTCTTTACAAACTGCTTAATTGTAGAATGATGTTCTTTGCAGGTAATACATGATGAAAGTTAATTATTTTTTACAAACATTGCTCTCCGTTGCAATTTTTCCCTGGTAGTTATTGTATTTGCCAGTGGTTGTTCTTCGTGTTTCTTGTCTAGCTCTCACGTTTAGATAGTTTTATATTGAAAAATTTTTTTTGGCACTAAAAATATGGATTAATTAGGCAGGACATTTTAAAGCAGTCATAAATCTGGTGTCTACTTTGGTTTTAAATATTTCTCTTTTTATAATATTTGTTGATTTATGCCAATATAATTAATTGGTAAAAGAAATTGGTGAACTTTTTTTTTCAATAACTCGCACTATAATTTGTCCACTTATTTTTCGCCAATCACGCTATGTACCAATTTAGTTGTTTTCTTCTTAGCGCAGCGAAAGTGTTTTGGAATGTATTTTCAAATATGTTAATATTGACTGCAGGCTTAAATTCTGAATTCCATACTGTGCAAAATGCAAAATTGTTAAACTTTTTTTATCCAGAGGCCAGAAGTAATGGATCGCTTTCATAAATATTTGAAAAAATTCCTCGTTCGCTTTTGTTTTTGGTTTTCTATACTAAATTTTTAAACAAATACAATACCTACTTAATTTCTTACTAGAATTCAAAAAATACTAGCAGAACTACAGATTTCTGGTGTCCATCAATATTTGTTCCATATTGATATTTGATTTTTGGCGATATTTGATTATTTTTAATGTAATTCTTCCTTCACATTTATTTTAGCGTCTACATCAACCAATTATCACGTCACTAATAAACTTACAACTTAATTTATTTTTAAAGCTTTTTAAAATATTCTTTTGCCATAACCCTTTTTTTCAGCCAACTTATATTGTTTATATTGTAGCTGCAATTTTGAAAAACAAATGAATAACTCCCGATGGTATCTAGAAACTGCTGATATGGCAACGCTACACAGAATAATAATTCAAACTGTCTTTTATTTTAAAATTGTTTCTTAATTTTTCTCAAAAGTCTCAACCAGGTTACCTTCAGATTTGAGATTCTATTAAAAATATAGCATTTGCAATTCTAAATTTGCAACATTTAAAATTTTCCTTTACAGGCAACATATTTAACCTGAAATCTTACAAAATTAATAATCCCTTAAACAAGTTTTAGCAATATCGATATTCTGGATCGATCACTCGTTAAAGATTTGAATTCACATTTTCAATTGCATCTATTACAAAAAAAGTTTACATCCCCAAGGTGACATTTTTTGTACAAAACTACTTGTGGCAAAGTAAACTATACAGGTTCAGATTTTCAGAAATTTGAAAATTCTTTTATGATAAATATTGAAATATTCAATAATATGAAAACTTATTACAATTTCCGGGTTTGTCACAGTACTTTTAATTTTTCCACTATTCCAAAATTATACTATAACCCTTCTAACTTTTATTAAAAATATACTTAGGATTTTCATTTTTTATAATATTTATTATAATAAGTACAAAATCAATAAGTATAAACCAATAAGCATATAAAAAAAAATAAAAAAAAATTTATGTTCTCCATGAAATGTTAAATATTTAATGAAAATTCAATATATGAAATTTTCAACTTGGGTTATTTTTTTTACATTATTATTGTAAATTCTTTCTTTTTCTTGAGAACTATATAAATGTTTAATTTTAATGAAATTATAAAATTAGTAAACATAAATGGATGTATGATTTATATATGACTATAATTTGTACTTTATGTTTTTGATCGAATGTGGTTTTAACAATATGTTTCCATTTTTTTTATCGATTTGGATTTAATTTTATAGTTCAAAATTGGTAACGGGTATTGCGGTTAAAACAAATGCACTGTAATGTTGGTACATATATTATTTTTTGCGGAATTCTTGACACATTGAATTTTTGAAATATTTGCTAAAATATTTTTCACTAATATTACACGAAAATAATATATTGGGGACTATTTAGTACTGAAAAACCTAAAAACTGACCAAAAAAATTTTCTTCTAAAAAAAGAGCCAAGCTTTTAAGGAATGACAATTTTTCAGTATAACTTATTTTAAGTAAGTATAAATCTGTTTTATTTTTGAAAACCTATACACGGTGCACGCCACACGTCGAGAGATGGTTTAATTTTCTTTCCCGTCCCGGTTACACTCAACATATACAAATAATTTTTGATCGTTTTGCCACGTCATTTTTATTTGTTTTATTGTTCAACTAAAACTGACTACTCGATAATAAATAACAAAATATATTTAATTAGTGTGCGTGGAAGCGTCATTTTAATTACTACCCGTCACAAGCCACACATCACATATGTAAATCAACCATAATACTTTTAAATGTAGGGCTGAAGATAAAACTGTCCTGTAGTTAATCTTTTTTAAAACTAAAGATAATCAATTTTATATTTTTCAAGAACTACATATAAACTAAAATTATTTATAATATGTTTTTTTATTCTATTTTTAGGTAAGTCGGATATCCGTTAAATTTGACATATTATGAAAACTATGATTTGTGAGTAATTAAAATAAAATAAAATTTTATAAAAATGGATTCAAATGTCGAGTTCACAATTGGAAATCGGGTTGCATTCTATATAATTAATTAAAAAATATATTTTGGAATAGAGTGGCAGCCTCTATAATGTTCATTTTCTCATCAAATTATATTAAATGTCTTATAATTGTATTCCATCAGTCCAATCATAGATTAAGATATAAAAAGATGATCCAATTAGAACAAAAAATAAAAGATTTAAAAAATAAATTTGTTTACTTACTGTACAAAGTACAAACATATGTTTTTTAATTACAAAGGAAAATTTCATTGCATAGAAAGGCTACTTGGCTTTATTTTTTATTCATTCATTGTCGAATGCATATTTTACAAACCTTAAACTAAAATAAATTATATATTCTTTATTTTTACTTTCTTCATTATTATTTTTCAATATATACATTGTTGTTGCTTGTATTTGGACTATCTTTATTATATCTTAATCTATGGTCAAACTCTTATCAAACATATTACATTTAAATAAATAACCCGGGAATTCCAAAATTTAGCTATCGCTTTGCGTACTAATGCTTATTTTCAGAGTTATCACGTTTAAGCTTAGCCAAAGTAGAAATTATTTCAGTCCATTCTCTTATGGCATTTTGTGATGGATTGCATTTTCTTTTTTTTTAAATACTAGCATAACTCTGCTGTTATATAAAGTATATATAGGCTAAAAATTCCCTATGTGAACCAAGTGGTATGTGCTTAAGGGTAGTTTACCCCATCGTCCAAAATGTATGATAGTTTTTCAGACCAGAACTTGCCAGCCCAATTTAGGAATATTAAAACATTGTATGAAAATCTATTTACTATAGCTTTTTTTAGTGTACAGAACTTTATCCCGATTAATGTAATATTAAAAACCGAATTATTACAACTGCTACACTCAGCACGATATCCGAGCCTCCAACTCATTTTTTTTCGATTATAGTGGCCTTGCGTAATTCGCAGCAATCACAAACTTGAGACCAATAACTCCTGTATTACTTTCCAAATGGAGATGTTTTTATGCTAAAGCCACTTCCTATTTTGCACGTATGTTTTGGAGTCAGTAAAAACAAACGAAGAACACGCTGACTTGCAAACACTTTGCATAAATTCTTAAGTTATTTTCTGCTCTACACTAAAACTGAAAATGACAACTTTTCAAAGTAGATCTATTTACGGATGGGACTCATTTCGTAGCTTTTGCAAATTTCAGGAAATACCTGATCAAACCAAAGAAACGTTAGATTGTTTTACCCAAGCTCTTAAGCGTTTTTAAAACACACAAAAGGGAGTAGTAAACTGTTGGAAGGAATATTAGTGATTCTTGCTAGTGGATTTCGACAAATGCTTCCCAAATTTATACGCATACAACGCCAGCCAATGAGTTTAACGCTTTTCATTGAGCACTCATTTGGCAGCTGATACAAAAAATATACCCTCAAGTAAAATCCCTTAACTTTACAGCGTAGCTTTAAAAGCTAAATAAAAAATTTAAAATACTAGTTGATCATCGAAACCCCTGAAAAATCTTTTAATGTACCCAAACATCGATTTATTATTAGTTTTGCAACCGTCCATACGTTGTGTGAACTGTCCATGCATTATATGAACCGTCCATGCGTGGAACAAGTCGAAAGCAAACGTAAAATCCCGATCTTTGAATAAGAAAACTATAAAAGTCCAGCACGATTTGACTCTGACAAATCTATCGGTATTTAACCACTACAGTGGAAGAATTTATGACCGATTGAAATTTTTTAGGGTTTTGTATACCTTAGGTTTTGAAATGTCGATATGTTGAGACATGGAGTTCTTTCCACGCACGGAATAACTTAATCTCTTATAAAGTTTCACAAAATTAAAAAAAAATAGTATAATATTGGAATGACCCGGCCAAATCTTCATTTACAGCTATTCTCACATCATAATCCATTGAAAAGAAAGTCATATTCAAAACGTTACCGAAATTATTTTTTACAGTTACCCAGTGAGACAAGACAATCTCTACGTTTGGTAAATTAAAGTTACCTATTATTATCATAATGCGAATAATTGGGTAAAAATTTGGAACTATACGTGAATTGATGGAGTTAGAAATTGACGAATATGGGATTGGCGTTACATGGAATATTTAGCCAAAATTATTTGTGCATCGTAAAAATTTAACAAATCATTCCAGTAAGTTTAAAGTTTTCAGCCAAATTTAAACTTAAAGATTTATTTGTAATTTGAGATGATATTGATTCTTATGTAATTTCAAATCAAATCATAATATTAGCATTTCTGTGGCAATTTGATTCCAAAAATGTTTTACTAAACCAAAAGTTACATTTGATTTAAATCTCTTAAGAGTTTCGTGATAATTTTTTTTTTGTGAATTTGAGCGTCTTGTGAAGCTCGTTTTAATACTCTCCCTTAAACATTTTTCAAGTTACTCTCATTTTCTAATTTTTTTTAATTTAATAAACAATTGAACTTTGATGACAGTTGTAAATCCCTATCGACTACACATTTGTAAAATAAAATAATAACTAAAAGGACTATCTACAACGATTTTGATTAAACTTTGAAAAAACAAATCGGAGTTCCCATTACGAGAAATTGTTTAGAAATTATAAAAGCCCACTAAACACCAAACTCAATAGAAACAATCGTCAAACGACAAAATACGTCACTGAACCACACGAAAATCTAATAATAATTTCAATCGACACAAAATAATGTTTATATACTTATACAAGCGTACGAAAAGTTTAATTGATACACACTAAAACAAAATTTAAATTTCTAAATCTCTATTTACTTGTGCTATTATAACATTCTATTTTAATCAAGGTATGACATAAAAACCACTGTTAAAGTACCAAATTTATTTTATAATTTATTTATTTTTAATATTTGAAATACAATTCAACTAATAATTTTTTAAACTAACCCGAACACAAATGAAAATTTTCCCAAACACTGTTTTCCAAGCACTCGTGTTACTAAAAAACAATACGCGTTTCCATAATTTTTACTGAGCTCAATGATCAAATTAAATAAAAATCTATTACTTTTTCATGTTCATTCGACAAACCGAATTTGTCAGCGAATGACATTTAATAACAAAAGCAAATTAGCGAAGCCTTCTATATAAAAATTCAAAATTTGCTTATATGGTTTTTAAATGGTACTATATATTACACAAGAAACAAGTGCATTTTATAATTTTTTGTAAAGTATTAGTCTGTTGGTTTTAGTAAAAGAAATTAACAATCAAATAAATTGGTGTGCGCCTAAATTAAATTTTTTTAGTTACTTTATTATACATTTCTTAAAGTTGAAATGATTTCGTCCAAACTTGAAAGATATAATGATGGAGCAACTTGATACAGAACGAATACCACTATAAGTGGTGTTTCTAATTAAACATAAAAAAAAAACATATTAAGTACATACAGCAATTGAGTTTAAATCCGAGCTAAGTTGGGTACTTCAGCTATTATATACATATAAACATTAAATAACTCATCATTTTATTTTCTATATGTAATTCGAGATATCACTTCTATTTCATCTATCCAAAATATTTATACACACAATTGTAAACCATTTAACCCTCGCAATCATGTTCCCGGAAATCATTTATCATTCAGTCAGAGAAAAAAAATGAAAATATTCATTTTCAGATAATTTCCTTGTGCGATAACACAATAATTTGATGTGCTTATCTGTACGCAGACGCTAGATTATATAAAATTGTGTATATGTAGCATAAGAAAAATCCCGAATTGTTTAAGAAACAATTGTTGTATTGTTATGTATAGAAAACTTATATTTTTTTATGCCATTTCTATATAACTCGAATATAGGATATAGCTATATATATTATCCTGATTACAAATTATGTATTACTATTATTATTATTATTATCATTATTATTGTTATTACTATCATATGTGTACATATATATATGAAGAGTTTGCATTAGCGCGATAACAATATAAACAATAGGAATGTTTGTATGAACTTTTTTGTTGCTATTTTCATATCATTGTTGCCTATATACGAATGAACAATTTCTATATTTATACATGTATACTAAACAAAGTGTCTTAATGATATATAGGTGGATAATATATGCTACAACAAAATGTTAACAATAGGCAGCGAACGCACAAACACCCAACCTACATACACATGTTAAATGGAATGAACTTTGTGCATACAGTAAATTTAAATTATTCCATTTATCAATCAATTTTATTTTTATCCATTCAACATTTTTACGTGTACACAAATTTATCTCTCCGACTGCTATCAGTTTCGTTATACTATATATGTATATATACCCACACGTAAATACCAAAAAGAAAAATCATTAATTTTCTTGTCAACCAATATAAAAATATATAAAAGGTATATGTATATATATATGAGAGAGTACCAAACAATTTTTCAACGGTTGTCATCAACGACAATCATCATTGTTTGGTATATAGCTATAGCTTAAAATATTATTGAACGTTAAATTAATTAAACTACAATACAACATATAATAATATAAAATATATTAATTAATTAATTATTTTTTTGCTTCGATAACGAACGACATAAATCTTAAATTACTTGGGCCAATATATAAATATATATACAATAAAGTTAAACCGAAAAAATAGAGCAGTAATCGAAGACAAAATACGAATAGAAAGTAATTTAAGATTTTTCTTTTATGCGCCACCCCACATTGTACAATATACATTTTCTTTTTTTGCTTATATACCAAATCAATATCTCAAGTATAATACATAAAATACCGTAAATCCCCATTGAATAAGACCGAATTAAAATAAAACCGATAAATAAATCACAAAGTAAGATGTACAACATATTATATACATATATACAAATTTATTTATATTTTTCGGGCTTTAAGATTTGTTATCATGCGCCACTGCGGAAAGCCTATTAGCATCGTTTAATCCATTTGTGTGCCTGTCTCTAGAAATAAAATAAAATACGAAATAAATTTTACGTAGTTTATCGTTTGAATCCTTTTTTTTTAGCAATACAACACACAAACACACACACAAATATAAAATAAAACTTTAAGACAATCTTAATTACGTCCATTGTCATTCTGTATTGTTAAATATTATTCTTTCGTTTTTCTTATGTACATTGAAGAAAATTTTCATTTTACATCACTACAACAACAAAAAAAATTGTTGTTGTTCCTCTTCTCATTAGTCGTCTGAAGTATACAGCAACTCTCGACAAAGAAATAAAAACGTATATGTATATAAAATGAGAAAATCGAGCTTTTTTCTAGTTCTCTGACTATAAAAAAAAAAAAAGTTTATCATTTTGTTCTGTTTCATGTCATCATGATCATCATCGTAATAGTTTTGTTGTTGTTGTATATTTTTAATATTTTATTGATGATGAATACAGAGGGTTACAAAATGTACTTAGATATGTTTCCCTGTGCCTAAGTCTATCTGTGTGTGTGTGTGTATGTGCGCGCAAAGCGAATAAATAGCACGGAAAAGCATCTACAATAAGAGCCTGTGCTGTATAATATACTAAAGAAAAGCTACAACGGCCAAAAGCGTTTTGTTATACTTATGTTTTGTTGTTGCTGAAAAGTTTGTTATTGTTGTTGTTTTGTTACGTTTTTCGTTTTACTTTTCAACAAGACAAAAATTGTTAGATTTTAAATGTACTACATTCTCGTATTATAAATGATGGATAGATGAATGGAATAAATGGATGCTGTATACTCGTATACACAGTAATCATAATAATTTATATCCTATTATGTACTCGTAGACGGGTATAAAACAATGTTTTGTCGACACTTTTTGGATATATATATATATATATATATATATATTTCTGTAGCGGTCCGTGAGTTTCAATCTTTAACTGGTAATAAATTATTAACCAAATTATTTCTATTTTTTTAAGTTTTTATTTGAAATTTAGTATCTGAAATGATTATCCTAAGTTGTAACAGGTGCATAAAAGTTCGTTTGCTTAAAGTAGGTTTAAAGGCAGTCTTTATCCAAAACAGATTATAATTTTTCTATCATATTCTTAAGTGGCATCCAGAACTTGTGAAAAATTGTTTAAGGACCATCTTAAAGTATGTCTTAATATTCACATCGGTAAGTAATGAAATAAAATGTCTACCTACGTAAATCGTCTGACTTTACAAAGTTGCATATTAATTTATTGCAAACTAAATTACCAATTCTTTTAGGTAACTGAACAAATGAAGATTTCACTCGAGTGCAGGACTTGCTTCTTAAAATAAGTTGATCATTGCCTAATTGTTTTTCAACTTATACAAAGAAAACTGATTTTAAATAAATCATAATACATATTTTGAGTGTCAAACTGACTTTTATTTTAAACATAAGTTATTTTATCAGTTTCAACAGAAATATAATGATTAATTTAAATTTCGGAATAAATTAATTCTTTGATTGGTAAATCATTATGAATTAGGCGGAGAAGCAACTACAATTTAATCACTTTTCTAAGATAATAATTTTAAACATTCCAGATCGATTTGTTTTTTCTTTCATTAAAGTACTTATTGCCAATTTACTCCAATTTACCCAATTTATTTCATATCTAATGGCAAATACACGTTTATTATGCTTTATAACCTTCCTTTTATCTAAGTGTTCATTGCCTAAGTCATTGCGTTCACTATCGCCACCAAAAACGGGTATGAAAAACTAAATCAACCTTCAGATTCTCATAATCACTCTTGAGTTTCTGTTTTAATGAACAAGCACTAAGGGTTGCTATATAAGTGTATTGCTTTGGTATTTTTTTTTAAATTTACAACGTTAATTGAATAGAAATAAATTAAAACCAATTTAGCTAAATAGAAAATTTACAAAAATTAAATTGAATTTTTGGTTAACATCCGGGATTTTCACTTGAGTCGATGCATATATTTAAAAAACATTAAATTTTGATCTGTTCCTTTGTTTAATTTAAATTTGCTAAATAATTCACTAATTTTGTTTTTTCAAAGAAATTCACTTTATAATAATATAAAGGACAATCGAGTCCCATAATTAAGATTTTTAGTTTTCTTTTTAAATTTGACCAATTTTCAATGTTAAACTCCATCGACTTTAATTATTGTATAAGTGCACTCTAAACATACACATTAAGCGTCCAAAAGTTCTAAGTTGACAGCAAGATTTAAAATAAATCAGCACTCAATTCGTTAAGGCATAGTGTATTTGTACAAATAAAACGCAACAACAACAATCAAAAAAAATGTATCACAAACAAATCTATCTCAATCATCTCACCTCTAAATTTGTTTGATAATTCAAAAAGAGAAAAACAAATTTCTTTTATCGAGTGATTTTCGTGAATTGCCCACATTGCTTGTAAGAGAGTTGATATTAACAATTTATTTTTTATGAAATAGCAAATCGAAGAGAGGAAAAATGTATATCACTAATTCGATATATGGGGCACATTTTGATGTGTCCTATGATGAGAGTAAACAAAACCATTCAATTTCGCTCTCGATTTTATTTCTTTTGATTCAATTTAATACAATGTTGATTTTAATACAAGTTTAATACAATTAGTTTTTGAAAAATTGAATAGAATTTTTGGTTTTGCGATACTAAATTTACATTTATTTGATATTAATGGTTTTAAATTTTTATTTGTATTAGTTTTATTTGTGCATTAAGTAAAATGTCTGAGTGGGCACTGCTCACCTTGCCCATTATGATTAACCACGCCTGATATATATATATATATATATATATATATATATATATATATATATAAATATATATATATATATAAATATATATATATATATATATATATATATATATATATATATATATATATATATATATATATATATCTATATATATATATATATATATATATATATATATATATATATATATATAAAAGTTAAAATTATATTTTGAGTTCAATATTAAAAGATAATTTTATTTGGTATTTAATCCAAAATTATGAACTAAATGTTTTATTACAATATTTTATATAATAATGTTTTAAGTGTAAAATAAGTACACACGCGCAATATGTAAAATTAAATTTAATATATATTTTGCTGACTTGCGAATTTATCCAAAAACTGGTTAGGCTGATTGAGTGTGTTTGCCGTTTTAACTCGTCCCCTTCAAAAAAATCCTCGTCTCATGGATGTTTTTCAAAGATTCAAATGTATGGGTTGAAGCCCTGAGTTGACTGTTATTTCTGATGGAAGTACCGAGCATCCAGTTGTTGCTATGCCGTAGTTTTAGAATGAGTCATCAAAATTGCTTAGAAAAATTTTATTTTCGTTTATCGGTTTAATAATTTCGTTTTCATTGAAGGACAATTTGCAGCCAGCATTTGATCCTTTCATCAATTGACTAATGCAGTAGCTTTCTCTTATTTCTTGTAGATGGTTTAGTTTTCGATGGTGATCCATTGAGTTCATCTAGAAGTTTTCTCATAAATTACTTTGATCTAATACTGTTGCTGCGGTTTTATGATGCTTGATGAATCAATATACTGAGTTTCTGATTCTACTGTATTTAAAATATTGTATGGTAAAATCGATTTTGTATATTAAATGTTCCACTTATTATATTGCCGTTGCCTTGCTTAACAGGAACTTTAGCCACAGTATCTTGCTGAAACCTTGGTTTATCTTTCTCCTATCTTTCACCATACGGTATTTTTTTATACTTGAAGTGTCCAATTTCCTGCAACCCAAATTGGAGAATTGTATTGACTTTTAGATGGCCTTATGATGCCATCGCATAGAAGTTTTTCCACCTGAGTTTCTACTTCTTTTCTCATATTGATGAAGTATGGGTAGGTTTTTGTATATATCGGTTCTTCCGTTGTTGTTTTTATCGCTGCGCATACGCTGGATTCGATGGTTTGGGTATCATCAACTGAGCCAAATAATGGTTTATTCAAGGCTGATTCCGTCGACGTTAATCCTTTGCAAACGACCTAATGGTGGTATGACGTTTACACTATACTGTGTGTTAATAATATGGCTTTCACTTAGTTAAAGTTGCTACTATGTTCTCATGGAAATAGTTGTGCAACTTATCACCTTGTCCTCATGGGTAAAGTATTTTTAAATAACTTTGATGAGTAGCGCTTTAATTAAAATGGATACTACTTATGTTCTCATGGGTATAGAGGCAATTCACAACTAGTTACTATGTTCTCACGAGTATAGAAACTTAAATTCGAATTAATATTTTAGTAACTTGCGAATTTATCCAAAAACTTCATAACGTGTTGCTATGTCACGTTTAGCTGATTGAGTGTGTTTGTTGTCTGAAATTATATATATATATATATATATATATAAATATATATATATATATATATATATATATATATATATATATATATCACTGTTATGCTGTGATTCACTGAAATTGATGTGGCAGCAATACCTGATATTATCATACACAATGACTACATAGAGCTGTATAGCAAGTTTGAAGTTGACTATAGAGCTATCATTGCTGCGTTAGCAGAAATCTAAACGGAACGGTAGTTTTACGTGTTATAGCACCATCTTGGTGAGTGGTCAATCCATTTCAACCTTGGAAAAACAACAAATTTTGAAACGATTAGGTATATACAAAAAAGTCGTTGCAATGCTCTATTTGTCTATGAAAATGAATACTGCGTAATTTTCATCAACAAAATCCTAATTTTCTTGGATTGTTTGGATTGTCTCTTAGAGTGGACTGCGTAGATATTGGAACTAAGTTATATGTCAAATTTTTGTTGTTGTAAATTAGATCATCTAAAAACATTATAAAATCAGTCAATATCACTAATTCACCAGCAAAGAAGTCTAGAAAATTTGAATTTTGTTGTTTTTTCATTTAAGAGAAGGAGGTTTCGTGACTTTGATGTCCATTTTCGTCTATATGCCGAAGCTATTGCAAATAATGGACTATATCATCTCGTAAATTGAGTTGAACTATCAGAGTAAGCTGTTCCTTCGCAACGTGTAAAACCGTTTATTGGCTCCTTAAAAACTTGTTCGTAGCACTAATGTTGAATCAAATATTTAATGAATTGGACATAGTCCATTGCGTCGAACGATCGTCGTTTTCGATCCTTTTGAGATAACTTTATTTTTTTTCAGACAATATCCGTTGGATTGGATTTGAATGTAAAATGTATCGTCCGATCAGATTTGCATTAATTTTGAATGGTGATAACCCAATTAACAGCAAACGTGTTCCAATTTGTTGGAATACCATGAATCCAATTTAGTACAATTGTCAAAACAGGCCAATAAGACACTCTTTCCACATTAAAATTTACGTTTTCTAAAGTTTTGCGCATTAGTTGGGCAAGAAGAAGGACAGCGCATAATTCTAGGCGGGTTAATTTTGATTTGTGTTGGAACCACTATGCATTTACTGGATATTAAGACGGACAACGTACACCTCTTCACTGGTATCCACGAGTCCGTGTAGTTGTATGTGTTTCGGTTCCTCATTGTCACCAAAACTATGTCGAGAAACGGTTAATTCCTTGAAATATTGCCATTCGATTTGCCATTAGTCGATTCCAGTCGCCTTTTAGAAGTTTGAGCACCATTTCTGAAGTCATTTTGAATGAAATAGGTGGCCGCTAAAGCACCTGTGACACTTTCCAAAGCAAGGGAAAGCAAACATCTCGTACAAAAAAAAAACAACTGCGGATATATAATATTATATTATGTTCCACGCTTCAAGCAATGGAACAGTCACTGTCTTGCAATCCAACTTGACTATAGAATTTGACAACGTCAGCAATGATCGCGTAGGTGTGAGACCTGAAACGACAAAGAGTCAAAAATAATTCAGTTTGCATTACAGGCCCTATACTGTTAGTAAATTTTTGAGCGAACTGTCATGTGATAATTTTGCCAAACTAAATATTCGTCCATAAATTGACGATACATTTCACGTATGTCTGGATGTCTCATCAGGCGCTTTCCGGAACTGAAAAAAGTAATTTTGCTATGTTTGTAGAGTTAGCAAGATAAGCCGAAGTTTCTGTAAAATGGCAAGTGAACAATAAAATTTTAATTTTTAATTTTGAATTCTTACTTAAAGCATTATACAAGGTTTTATAATACCATTGTGACTACTACTGAATATAAACTTGCAAATTTTTTTAGGATTGGTACGTATGGAACGTGCAGTCACTTAGAAAACCAGGCGCGTTTTAGTGGTAAAAAAGTAGTGATTATGTGTCCCAACGCTATATATACATTGTTTTACAGTGGAGACGATCTCGGCAATCTTGGTGCTAGTTTTCTCCTTGGACTGCAAGTAAAAAAGGCTGTTTTTGATTTCAAAGCAGTTGATAAGCGTATGTGTAATTTACTTTTACACATGCGACTAGCCAACCGAACTACTGTTCATGCGCCCACTGATGTAAGCCAACCCGAAGGTAATGACTCATTTTACAACAGTTTGGATGATCTGATGGGATCCATACCGAAGGACGACTTCAGAATAGTGATTGGTGACTTTTATGCTGGAGCTGGCAAAAATCAGATAAACTTATGTGAAAATATGGGTCCATATTCCGCGAATAATGCGACCGAGAATAATGTAAAAATGTCCACTTGGAAACATGGACACACCCTCGTAAGACGTCTCGCAGTCAAATTGACCATGTGATAATTACTAAGGGAAGATCTCGGATTATCCAACATATGAGATCTTATCGGTCACCTGCCAAATTTGTAGGCCATGATCGTCAATTGGTCACTTAATGGGATAATATAAATTTAATTGGATAATAATAATCATCTGTCGGCGACATGACTTCTCAGGGTAGAGAACGACTTATCTATTTCAGGTTGTCTAAGATAATACGAAGAACAAGTAACCTTTTGAATTGGCGAACATGGTAGATGGTTAGTCTCGTATTGTACTCGGGACCACAGTGTGTAAGCAAGTATCTTAACCATCGCTTTACGACCAGTGACTATTATTATTATACACCAAAAGATGTAACTATATATCCATAATTTATTAAATTAAGTTGGTTACCGACTTAAAATATATAAGAAATTTCAAAGGATATCCTTGATTCTGACATTTATGAAATTTCCAACTACATATTTCGTTTCGATTCAAAAAACTTTTTAAAAACTATTTTGGAAGCATTTCCGAAAACATATGCAGGAAATATAGGAAATTGTTGTTCCATTTACTTATGGCATGAGAACAATAATTCTTGGTAAATGAATTAAAATCCATTAAGATAAAAATATCCAAATTATTTTACATATAACCAAAATTTGTATCTTAAATATTTTAATTGAAAAGTAGCAAAATAACAAATAATTAACAGCCTATTTTACTCGAGGTATAGGATTACATATTTTAAGGCAAAAGCATTTCTTTGTAAATTCCTAAACTTCGATAAATACAAAATCTACTCCTAAATTTTAATGAAAACATGAGCGTATAAACAGTACAGTTTACGGACTCTCATAAATAACAAAATAATTTTCATCACCAAATTCCAAATGTTGTTCATTTCATTTTTAAAAGATTTTTTATTTTTTTTTTTTGTCTACTTTAATTTTGCCCAAACAATAAAATCCCAACAAAAAAGAAAATTATTGGTATAATAAAAGGTCATTTTCAATTTTCTCATTTTAACTCTATATATAAATGTATATAAAAATGATTCTATTTTATGTTGTTACTGTTATTATTATTATTATTTCTACATATTTCATGTTTATTTATTTATTTATAACATTTTTGTGTGTTTGCTAGGAGAAATATAAAAACATTTTTCACAAAAATTATACCTAAAAACTACATGATTGTGTTATATTACCAACCATTCCACCCCCGTCGTCTACCAAAAATTATATATCGTCGTACTGTGTACAGAAAAAGGTTTGAAAATTTTGTTGTTGTCAATTTTTTTTTTGTTTTGTTTTTTATTATTGAAATAAATTTTCAAATAGAACAAATTGATGTTTTTCGTTTTTCCTGGGTAAAAAAAGAACTGGGCAAAAAAAATCATGTTTTGTTGTTGCTATAGACGAGAACTATAGAGAGATGGCTATTTAACATTTTCTATTATAATTTTATTTTTTTTTGTCTTGTATAGTTTTTCTAGGTTTTCTCGTTACTTCGAGTTCCATTTCACATTTTTTTGTATTTTCCCCAAGTCAATGTTACATCGTTTTAACTATGTATAAAAAAAATAACTATAACGACACAAAATCAGTTTTGTTGTTGTTTAATGAATTGGAAATTTAAAAACTATATAAAATATATTTCACTACTGTTACACGTTATCTTTATGCGGAGATATATTCAGAGCTTTTTTTTATATTGTGTTAAATTTTTAAATTTTTTATTTTTCGCTTTACTGGAGTAACATACATAAATAAAATAATATTTAAAGTATACTCGTATATGTGAGAGAGGAAGAGAGATTAAACGAGAAAGAAAGACCTTCGAAATTTGTAATGAAAATCTAAAATATTTGTACTCGACCAATTTCTGGGTAAATTTTTTTTATGGTGAGTTAAATTTGTAACCAACATTGTTATTATACTAGAACTAAAAAGAGCCAGATATAAGTAAAACATTTTTTGGTTAGGATAAAAATATGGCAGACTCGAGAGAAGGATCTCAGTAAGATGTTTCAATAGATGCAAGATAATGTATACCATTATAGCTGTGTGAATTGAAATTTCCTAAAAAATGTTCCGCTGTCAGATTTGTCTAATAAGATTGTCAAAACTATTTGAAGGAAGTATTGCTTATGATAAATTCAGTACAAGTCTTCCATTCGACTTAAGGTAATTAAGTCAGGAAACCAATGTTTTTTTAAACTATTTACCGACAGTTCATAAACTAACCACCATAAATAACATAATATAATTAAACCTGTTATTTAATTAAAATGTAAATATTTAGTATGCCAATCTAGTTTACAATCCACACCAACTGGTTTTTAATCAAACCGCCCTAACACAACGGCAACAACACTAAAACGACGAATACATATTTTAATATCTTTATAAAATTATGCACGTAATAAAATATTTGAATTTAATTGGATAATTAATTTAATTAAACTATTCAAAACAAAAAAATAAAATAAAAAATCTATCAAAACTGCAATTAATAATTTTAATAGAATTAAAATTTATGTATTTTGCATAAAAATCGATAATAATTAGAATAGCATATATAGCTATACGCAATTAGCATATATTCTGTGTGGTGTGTACATTTTAATTTTGGATTATAATTTGGGTAGTGCAAAGCCCCTCTCCTTCATTTAACTCGAATAACTCTTATTGTTGTAATCACCGACGAGCTTTTGTTTACATTTGACAATCTTTTAATTTGTGTCACATTATAAATAAGAAACAAACGAAAAAAGAGAAATATTGTGAAATATCCCGTCTGTATTTGACAACATCAAAAACTTTACATTCTTTTGTTCTTCTGATCCGTGTGGCCTCCTTTTTTGTACTTTTCACGTCGTTGTCCTTTTATGTAATTTTGTTTTTTTTTGTTTTTGATAAAATAATTTTTTCTTTGTATAATCATTTTCATGTTTCATTATTAAAATAATAACAGTTTTTCTCAGCTTCTTTTTAGTTGCAGTTTTTTATTTGTTTTTTTTTTAATATGTTTTTAAGTATATAAGAAAATAATGCATCCTTATATTTCATATAAACATATAAACAAAATATTATATATATATATATATATATATATATATATATATATATATATATATATATATATATATATATATAAATCAGGGACGAAGCGCGTTCATGAAAACATGGAAAGCACTTCCTCCCCAAATCGATTTGTTTAAGAAAATTCCTCACAATATTTCAAATCATTCAATTATTAAATCTATTTAGATGCATTTCACCATTAAAATTTGGCCGGATATAAAAGTGAATCCAACATGAAAAAAATCGTATATTCTAATTGAAAAAGGAAGAAATCAATCTTGCTGCAGAAGCTAACTACGCAATATTTCAATTTTTTTCCTAATTATTTGTTGCATTGGTTTTGTGTCATCCGGTTTCCCCTTTTAAATAAACACTGATTGTTTTGTACGGCTTATTAAATTATATATGAAACAAAAACGAAACAGACTGATCATCGGTATTTTAAAGGGCATTAATTAAAAATAAAACAATACCCACTATATATTTAACTAACATTTCTTTTGTTTTGTTTGTTTTTTCGTAATTATGCTGTTGAATAGATAAAGTCATTTTGTTTTTAGTAATTTTTTAAGTAGCTTGCTCTTTTAAATATTTAACAAGAAAACAACAAAATGTTGCATGATACAATTTGTGTCATGATACTGTTTGTATCATATATATATGTGTATATATGAAAAATTTGTTTTAATTAGATTACAAGTAGAATTAAAATACTAAAATTAGAATGAATGTTAACCCTATTGAAGCGCAGTTTTGACCGTCAAACTCCTTACGAAATGCAGGGTCCTGATCTGAGATTACTAGTGCTGGAATTTCGAAAATCGTCTTTTGTAACTGCACTTTAGAAATTGTTGCTTTTGTAGTTATGGTCTTCGTCGATTACAGCCATACAAACTTTGTAAAGCCATCAATTACACAGAGTATATATTTATACTGTTTTTTCATAGCCCAAAACTATCCAGATGGCCCACGTAATAACTACTCAAAGGGACTTCGCCGTTTGGAATTCAATTAAGTATTCCATCTTGTTTGCTTTCTGTAAGAATGCAAGGATATTTTCTTACTATATAAATAAACAGGATGAAACTGCTGATCACTGTCAAATTTCTGAAGAGAAATTGCTCCTAACCCGATCTTGCACGCGCCCGTGTGAGCTGTGTCTCAGTCCATACAGAAAAATTTGGAGAACCAGTTTATTTATTAATATTTGTTTTAGCTGGTTAAAGGATTTTTTCTGTGCGGCTTCTGAATTCCAACACCGTATTCTTCCTTAGAAGATCAGGAAGGGGTTTTGCATATATAGCATAGTTTTTGACAAATTTGCGAAAATATCACGTTAGAGATAAAAACGACTGGAGTTTTTTGAAAGTATTCGGTTCTAGAAACTTTAGTATGGCCTCCTTTTTTTTGACATGGCCGGAGCCACACTTGCAATTTCATACTCTAGGTATTCATTACAGGAATACAAAAATTGATATTTGGGAGTAGCATAGGCCAAACGGTGCCCATAAAACTCCGTATTTCTTATTTTGCCAAAACTATTGGACTAGCAAATTCTGAGTTAATATGTCTTATTATGCTTTCTTCTATAACCATTCCCGCAATTTTTATTGTCAATAATAGCCTTTTCCAGCGGTGAAAGTCGCCGATGCTTTTGGCAAATCGGTTTTTCAAATGAATTTAATTTTCACATCATTTTCCAACTGGAGTTATTGAGGAGTATAGTTTCCAATCATACCTTTGATAATTTCGGTATTGGTTCGGTTTTTATCGTAATTTAAATTGAGATCCGCATTGCCGTGGTCCATCGCCAAACAGAATTGTTCCGGTATAAATCGCTTCTTTGTAATGTTATTCGGAGTAAGAATTGTAATAGTTTGGTTCAGTAACTCCTTACCACTAATCACTTTACATATGGTAAAACGTCATCTGCTACGACATCGAAAACAGTCTCATAAACTTCACTATCAACTTGCACATCTGGGAACAGCTCGAGAGTCGAAATATTGTTTGAACCCGCTCCCTTGAACTTAGGTGTTTGGTTCATTAGAGATGGCTTTCTTTAACATCTTTTGTACTGACAGTTGTTTCATTTTGGACTGCACCATGTTTTTAGCAGCGTCCAATTGTTTTCGCCATTTAGGTGAAATATGTACGAATTCATTGCATTTGTAGCACTTTGGGCCTTTCTCCTTATTAGGACACTTACACCTCCATGATTCCTGCTTCCACATCCAAAGCACGGTTGAACTCTACTAAACTTGTGAAGCTTCATTTGCTTTTCATCCTCTTTTTGCGAAACTGTACTCGGTACAGTTATTATTTTTGACGTTATTATTTTTAACGGATTATATATATATATATATATATATATATATATATATATATATATATATATATATATATATAACCATTTAAAAAATGTACTCTAAAATTTCAAAACGCTTAGTGACAATACGCGTTTTAATATCCTCTCCCACACAATTATCATGTGTGACAAGAGATCCAAGGTATCAGAAACTTGCCACTCCTTTAAATGTGTGGTCACCACTATACTAAAATCCATTGCGTCTTGATCTTTAAAAACAATGATCATATACATAGCCAGTGTGGATTACTCGTAGAATGGATCCTCTATGCGCACAACCTTGCAATCTGTATTTGACAACTTTTAAATATAGCATTTGACACTTGTAAGACACAATACAAATCAGAGAAATGCTCCTTCCAAGTGTCGAGCACTGCATTGATATTAGACCTAGGTCTGACGGTATGGTGTGGTCCGGTGACTTCTTTTAAAAAGTTACGGTAACTATGATAATTTTTGAGTTGTTTACTCTTAAGACTTCAGCCTTTCACCGTCCACGCTTTTACCATCTACAAATTTGCTTTGTGGTTTCTTCCATCATGCGATTGTAAATCGTATTTGCGCTTCTTTATTTATTCGCTATATTATGTTGCGCGACAGCAAGACGACACTCCTCATTAATCCAACTACTTGTGGGTTTAATTTTTACCATACCTAAAAAAAATACTCAAATCTCTAACTGAGACAAAATTTTATGACTAAACTAAATAATCAAAATAAGTATTAGATAAATGAACGAACTTAATCATTTTACTGTACCAAAAACTTTGCTTACATTACAAAATTCGATCAGGATCAGTTGCAATTGAGTTTTCGAACGATTAGAAATGCCATTTAACTGCAATTTAATGTTTCCATGTGACATAATATCGTTTACATCGAACATTTTATTATATTTTTAACAGACTCATAAAGTAGAATTACCAGTTGACATTCGACCTATCTATATTATATATATTCTCCAAAAAATAATGAAAATAGCACTTTCTATAGCACAAAATATATCATTCTAAGCAAATTTTAGACAAGAACTTGCAAAAAAGTATTAGAAACCCCATAAAATATTATTAAAAACCAATAATTTGTATTTTGACGCATGTAATCCTTAAAAATTCAAATTCACTACTATCACAGACCAACAACAACAACAACAACAACAACAACAACACAACCAAACACAAAATAGATTTTTGATATTATATATCGGAAAATTTTTGGTTTATAAAAAATAAATAAATGGTCTATCATACCAGGAGAAGAAATCCTTTTCTAAATGAAAGGAACCAAAAAAAAAATAAAAATTAAAATTGTAATACATTGAAAAGCAATAAATTTCAATTTAATATTGGGTTTTTCCTTCTCCGACATGGACATCTGATATGAACACAAAACGTACGAGACGAATATTTATGGAGGAGAACGAGAAACGGACCAAAAGGCGAGAGAGTGAGGTTAAAATAGATATTTTTGGACAACTCGAAAATTTATTACAAAAAAATATTTTATCTTAAGATCTATAGAGATCAAGATTTTATTTTTCACTTTTTTACAAATTGAAGTTGAAGGAAATGAATGATTTTTACTTTTATTTTAGGCAGACATATATGTACATTCCTAAAATATATCGGGAAAAGGTGAAAAGTACTTGTCCAAATAAAATTGGGCCCGACGAAGACGCATATCTATATAGACACGACGCCAAAAATCTAAAATCTATTAAATTATGGGTACAAATGTTTGCGCTTCTTTAAGAAATGTTTAAGTTTTTTTTTATTTTAGGCATTGTAGTATATCTATAGGCAAGGGTGGTTATACTTATACTGTTTTTGATGATGATACGATTCGATAAGAAATTCGAAACAAACAAAATTAAATGATCTAGAAATTTTTATTAGCAATAGTTATATGTATATATATATATATATATGGATATACACGTTCGTTTTGTGAACGCTTATATACATCGTCTTATCAAAAATTCAAATTAATTTCTTATAAGTTTTCGACAAACAGAAATCACATTGATGAAAATCTACTGGTTTTTATGTCACCCTAATTTTGTATCTGGGATTTATTTTTTTTTTTATTTATTTTTTTTTTGTGCGTTAGGGGTTAAATTAAATGAAGAGATGAGTTAACAAATTGTAGCCAATTTAATATAAGACATAAAAACATGTTGTCAAATCAAAAGGTTATTCGACATATTATGTAATCCGGCCAATATTTTATCATCGTATTAATATTCGGCAAAACGATATCTTTTAACCATAGTACTATGGTGTACGTATACCATATTTTGATGTCACATCCAAATTAAATTTATATTAGAAAATCAATCAAAAATTTTTGGGAATAGAAATGCTTAAGACAGATCCGGCAAGATATATATATATATATATATATATATATATATATATATATATATATATATATATATATATATATATATATATATCCAAAGCACTTAAAATCTTAATTTATCCCGAACAAAAAAAAGAAATGTCAAGATTTTTTTTATTTTTGTTTCGGCAAAAAGACGCACGAACGAATAAAATAAATTACCAAAATTATACAATTTTTCCATCATAATTTCTTCAGTTCAACCGAGGAATATTTTTTTTTTTTTTTTTGGTATAAGACACAAGAAAACCACGAACCAAGAGGGAAAATACCACTTTTGTTGTTGTTTCGGAAAAACTGTAACATGAAAATTATGAATTTTTCTCTTGTCTGTTTTTGATTGTTTTATTATTTCGTTTTTTTTTTTTTTTTTTTTTTTGTTCTTTTGGGTAGAACCAAAAATTTGTTTCGAAAAAGTTGGTGCGTTTGCTAGCTATGGTATATATAGTCGCGTATACCCAAGAACAGTGAAATGAGTTTTTGTCTGTTTTTGATGGTGATTATATCATTTTCATTGTAATTTTATAATTTCGGTACAGTTCTATAAATATCCACCCATAATTTATTATTACCTATTTTTCAATGATGAATTTAACCATTTTCCGCATTATCAGATTATATATGATATTCATGTGCGTAAACATTTAGTGTTATGACTTTAATGTAGACACATATATAGTTAGGTTATGTTTTTTTTTTTAAATTATAAATTCAACAAGTTTTTCGTACATCCTATACATACAAATTTTTTTGGCACAAGACTATTATATATACATATTTGCGGCTATATAGTGTTTTAAGATTATATTGCCGCATAACATGAATTATGATTTAACTTGTTGCAAAAAAAATTTATATAATTTAAAAAAATTATAACAAACAAAAATAAAAAATGTTTTGGGGGAAACGATTACATAATTTAATGAAATAAATTAAGCCCAATCGGATCAAAAAACACTTGTTGTATTATTTTTCGCATTTTATATATCTAATGGTAATTTGATCCTCCTGTGTGGTTTCACAACGCAAACAATTCAAATCCCACAAATTATTATTTTATTTTATGCTCAAAATTACAAAATATTTAAATGAGCAGAACGATATTCGATCGTCTTGTATGTATATTTGTTTATGTATATCTACACACACATTTATATATATATATATATATATATATATATATATATATATATATATATATATATATATATATAAAATCTGAAGTAAGCTAATTTGATTGAAATGTATACCAATTTGCATTGCTGGATTCTAGTGCTGCAAAAATAAAAACATACACAAGCCCCTTTTCGAAAATTGAAATTATATACAATAAAATGTAAATAATTTTATCGCATTTTCCATTTTAAAATCTAACCAAAAAAAAAAGTCAAAACACATATACGTACTGTGTGTGTGTGTATATATATTATAATAAAACGATAAAATGAAAATTATTCTAAGAAAATAAAATCGAAATATCTTCTTATTGGATTAAAGATTTAAATAAAAATAAAATTATATACTTATAGATTTAAAAGAATTAATTTTTAAAAACAACAACAATCTAGCTAGCTACCGACTAAAATAAAATTAATATTTTATCAGATTTTAACAGAATAGGCAAAATACAACAGAATTCTATTTAACATAAAATAAAATATATACCCAAAATAGGGTGGCTGTCCTGTTTTATACAAATTTGTTCAGGCCTTTCTATATTTCGTTAAATTACTTAAGTTCATAAACTTAAGTCGAACAATATACATGGAACATAACAACAATTTATTTTTTCTTGTAGTTTTCCTTGTTTTTTTATGACTTTATGTCGATTTTAAATTGACATTTTTGCCTTTTTATGTATTTTCCCTTAAAGTTTTTTTTTTTCAACTTTATTTCTTCGATTACTACTACTAACTTCACAATATAGTATTATAACTTTAGTGATATAGCATTATACTTTTCAGATTTGTAAATCGAACATACGACATAAACTCAATATTTAATCGACATAATTATGACGCCACACTCAAGGAGTCTTGAAATAATAAACAACTAAATTTTGTTTTGGTTGCATGACTTTTTAGTTCATATGTCCTGATCGTTATAATAATCATATCTATGATGATTATATGTCAAAATCATAATATATCGTCGTGCAGGCAGATTATATCATTGTAGACATCCAGGGGCACACACAGATACAATTTAAGGGAGGAATCCAAAATAATAAAGCATTTTGTCAAACAAAATTAAAAATGGAAATAACAATTTGTAAATATCACATAAATTTCAACTAACATATGATTTAATCAAAAACATAAAAAATAAAAATAAAAACCTAAAATAATGCAAATTATATTATACAAAACTACTGTGTCCGAAACCTATGATAAATATTTGTGAATACAAATTTTTAACGAAGACACTCAAATTATAACGGTCAGTTGCTATGACAATTGTTAACAAATAGCAAAACATTCTTTAATAAAATTCAAACTTATCGCATAGCACACTCGATTATCTACAATAAAACACATATAAACCACTTGGTTTTGTAATACTACCATTCAAAAATCATAGAAAAAAAATTTGAAGTTGTTCGTTGCTATGACAATTTCAATAAACAATGCACCTAGTTAAATGTAATTTTTCTTTATAGTTTTAACACCTCACAAAAAAAAAAGAATTTGAAAACATACAAGGCGGGGAAATATTTCAATCAATTATTATACTTTTCAGACAACGTAGTAAAAAATTGGAAATGTAGTGAAATATTTTTCAAATAAATGTCAGAAATGTTATTTACAAATATTTATCATGGGTTTCGGGAAATCTTACACGCCAGTTACAACAGCTTTGTTATAGAACCAGTTCAAAATTACACTTTACCCTATGATTTACCCTTTTTGATGCACAAAGACTAAGAATAACTTTTGTGAAAAAGTTAGTACGAGTGGTACAAAACATAACCTAAATAAATTTAGATTCAGAATACTAAATAAAATAATGGATCTTGAAAAATTTAATTTTGGATTGATCGCTTGAGGTTGTGATAGATTTTATTATGATCATTGGGAAAAACTGCGGTTATATGGTGAAAAAAATTTCCTTATTTGGGAGATTTTTAGCCAAATTGAATACCTAAAAGTTATCTTTTTTCTTTGCGGTCCTACATATAATGAACAGGAGTTTCCGAATAGTTCTACTGGTTTCCATCAGGATCATTTTAAATAAGTTTAAACGCAGGAATTAATGTCTATCTTCAAAAGATATGGTCAGCGGTATATTTTATAAGCAAAATCAAACACTCTGCTCTTCTTGCAAATGAAATGGCAATTCGTAAATGGTATATGACTTTATGAATTAGGAAACAAAAGTTTTCCAAAAACTTTGCAGTTGCAACAACTTTATAGCTATACTTTTCTCCGTCTAATCTTGCTTGTCGTCACCGTATAAGGTTTAACCGACATTTTCAAGTTGTATAGGTGGTCCTCTCCAAAGTTTACATTTAAAAATGAAACGTCCTCTGTCGTGTCGGTCGGTAAATGATATTCAAGAGTACGGGTCGGTGCCCAGACATTGTGTCCAAGAAGTCGGCTTTGTTCCATACTATTGTATGCTGCTTAGATATTGTACAGACGATAGAGTCAAATTTTGACTCATTTTCAATTATCCTTCCAAGATACGTTAATTTTTGTTGATGCAGCCACAACCGTTGATGTGAATGGAGAAGTGTCTGACCAAGTTTTCATTTTTTATTTTGAAGTGTCCTGTCATAATAAGCGGCCTAATTTCAGTGAAATTACAAAAAAGTTATAAAGTGACATCTATTGCAAAAAATATGTGCTCTATTTTATATTTGTTTTTATTTGGTACATAATTTTATGGAATTCGCCTTAATGTATGCATTATTATAATATCATCATAATTAGAAAACATATGAAATTGTAATATGACAAATTGAAAAACATCCAGGCAAATTGTTCTCATTTAAATTATATTTTTTCTTAATTATAATTTATCCGAAAACTAATTATTTAAATTTTACGCAAAATTTGACACCATAATTGCTATTATGATAGATTCCTTGAATCAGAGGTTCGAAGAGCCGCTTGAAGTTTCCTTAGCTTACTTTTAACGTCAATGTGATGATATTGCGAATAAGGCCTATAGATTAACAATCAACCTACACAATCAAATATTTAAAACCAATTAATGCAAACTGACAAACAGTCAGTTTGTTTATAAAATTATTAACAAATATTTAATGTCTGCTTACACATTGCATTTCCAATGTAATTTTGGAAGTAATTTACTTCCAACTCAAAACATCAAAAAAATGAAAATGATAAGTGGACTTATCCTATTAATATTATCCAAAATCAATAAAAAAGTTAAAGTGTAGAAAAGTGCTGATTTATTTGGAAAAAGTGTCTAAAGGTGTATATTGTTAATACAAGTAACACTTCTTATACTTTTAGCATATATAACTGTATAATTAACCATAAAGGTAGGAGTTCAGTAAAAAATATCAGCATGTTAAAGAAAACCAAATCTAATATGAAAATAATATGTTGGGATAACCTTCCGAAATTTCCGGTGAAATTATTGTTTGGAAACAAGTTCATTTGCATTTTTCTTCCATTTTCGTGCTAACTATTACAACGGTGTATCTAGAAGTTGGATCTCTCCAATGAGCGACTAGTTGAATTGTGGGATAAAGAGTGTCGACACTTTTTCAGAGCATCGATGTCGTTAGAAAGAGTGGAGCAAATTCTTTACTTCATGCGTTTCGATAATCATCGAACTAGAACAGAACGATTGTAAATTGGCAAAATAGCTGCTTTTTCAGGAGAATCTGAAATGAGCATATAGACCAGGAATCTTAACTGTCGATGAACAACAAGTAGCAACAAGAGGGTGATGTAATTTCCGGCAGTACATTCTTTCCAAACCAGAAAATTATGGAATCAAAATATTTTGGGCCGTCGATGCAAAAACTCCTATCCATTGAATGGAGAAATTTATATTGGTTGTAAACCTCGAGAGAAGAGTACAAAAGACTACGCATTTAACCTAGTGAACAGACTAGCTCGTCCATATGTTAAGAAAGGACGTACTATAAAAACGGACAACTTTTTTACCATGCCGAAGATATGATTCGTCGAAAAAAACAAGAACCATTCAAAACAAAAAAATTTATATCAAGAAGTTGGTGCATCACGCTTTTGTTTTGATGGCTCGCTCACTTTAGTGAGTTACATATACCAAAACCAAATAAAAATATGCTATTTTTATCGACTCTTCGTAATAACGATGACATCGATAAAACTTTCGGCAAGCCAAATATAATTTTAGACTATAATTCTAGTAAGGGAGGAGTGGATACTATGGATAAGTTGGCCAAGACTTATATATGTAAACGTATCACAATGGTGTTATTTTTCAACATGATAAATGTGATAGCTATTGCTGCCTTTAACAAACCCAGTCTTGCTCGCCCATAGATGCGTATGTACAAAAGAAAAGCTTGTTGGTCATGCAGTTGATGGGTCGATATTCTAAGACTGCAACCAGATGCTGGAACAAGTTTGCACATTACCAAAAATCGGTCTCGTCGTTGTAACTTATGTGATCGGTTTGCTGACTTAAAAATAAAAATTCGTTGCCAGATCTGTACCATGCCCGCATGCCAGCGTCATCATAAAATACTTTGCAGTGCCTGCGCTGTGTCATAGAAATCCAAGACGTAGACGTTATCGTCAGCTGTGAAGATCTTGATGACGACTTTGATTAAATATTGTATAATAAACTAGTGGGGTAACATGTTACCCCCATGCACAGACCGTGTGTATAAAACGCGTGCACCGACGTAAGGTTAATAAAACTGAAACTTTACATTGCGTTAAAAATTGAGCTTGCGCTTTACGAGTTTATTTGTTTTATGACATAACAGGGTTCGGAGTAATTCACAACGTAAAGTTTAACTTTCACAATTTATTATCCGTTTCAGTACTTTAAAAGTCAACTTTAAAATTCCCTTTTGTAAAATAAATGTTGAACTATAATTACATGTAAATGCTCTAAATATATATGAAAGCCACCTTCCTAGAAGGTTTTATTTTATTCCGGATCTAAATGCTACATACAAACACGCACACATTTATGTTTTGTAAATATTTCACTCAATAATTTTGGTTATTATTTGTATAAAAACATAAATAAACATATTTATCTATTTCATCGAAAAGGTTATACAAATATTTTTTTATTTGTTATTTGTATTTTGTCAATTTTAATTCAACATTTTCTTTAAATATGATTTTGTTGTTAAGTAAACATTAAAAAAGCACACAAAAAGTTCATCTCATTTACTTCATGATTTTGTTATATTTTGAATATATGTTCAAACCAATCAAGTATTTTTTATTTTTTTTTTATGTAAAAATACATAAAATCGTTTCTTTCTTGTGTGTGTATAAATAAATTCAATTTTTATGCAAATTTTTATTCGTATTCATTTAATAAAAAAATATAAATAAATAAAAAAATATAACATTTTCACTCTGAATGTAAATGAATAAATTAAATGAATGAGAGTGAATTGACATTAACTTCCTTTATATCGTCTTATTATTATATTTTATAAATTATTTATTTAAATAAAAATTATTTACAAAATCGTGTTAAATTTAGTTACATTTTTTATACAAAAAAAAAAATATTAAATTCATGTCAATAGATATTCGTGAGCTTTTATTTGGACAAAACTATATACAAAGTAAAAATATTCTTTTACGTGAAATTATAAATTTGTTTTATTATTTTTTATAAATAAAAATGGAATAAATATAAAAAAAATTCATTCGAATTTATAAACAACGTTTGAAACGAACAAAATTACTCAAACAGAACTCAACATTTTGTTCTTGTATAAGCTGATTCTGTTCCCTTTTTCTTGGATTTTCCAAAAGTTTACATATTCTTATGCATACATATTGTATGTTGTGAAGCATTTGAAATATGGATGTACAATAGAAAAGGAAATTCTACGATTTTATTAATGCTATATATCCTGAGGGTCAGCTTAAATAATTCATTAAAAATTTAAAAAACAAAAGATTTTACAACTTTTTTTTTTTTGCTGAACAATATTTTGTTTTATTAACTTAATTAAATTAAATATTAATTTATTTGTTTTATGTTATTTAATTTCAGGTAAGACGAGCTTTACTTATTTAAAATACAGTCTGATGAAAATTTACTTGTAAGGTAATTCAACAATATTTTGATTTTTTTTATATAAAGTTACTCTGATGCAAAATTAATTAGTGATAATTAATAACCATAAATAAAAATTATTATGTTAAAAATAATAGTTGACCATCTCATAATATTTAGTTGCCTATTTGAAAGTAAAAATCCGAGTGTGTCTATAGAAAAAACTGCAGTGGATACAACACTCAAAGTATCCTTTGTCAAAAGGATGTTAAAAGACGGTAACTTGCAAATTAACAAAATATACTAAAAACCTCCGCCGAAAGTAATTGATTTAAAACTAATTAATAATAATATAGTTTTTAAAAATCTAAATTTTGAAAGCGAGTATTTTAAAAACTAAGATTTTGATAAACTGAATTGTATAAAAACCAAGATTTCGAAACCAGTCTTTAGAAAACCGATAAAACCTATTTTAGAATACTTAACTTCCTTCGTTGCGCATAAAACAATGAAAATATAATTTGTAAAGAGCTACAAAAAATCTAGCTCGTAATACTTTTAAAGAGTCAAATGGGCAGGCTTTTAAGATATTACCTCGAGAATTTACTCTCAAAAAAGCTCATAAAGTAACTTTGCCATATAATCGGTAAAGTGACATTTTATTATTTTATAACATGACCTTTACTTTGCTACTCCAAAATACGGACTGGTTAATAAAAGTGGTTACCACCAGCATATAATGACACTTGACAATTTTTGACCTCTGACAATTGAAGCAAGATTTGGTCCAATTACCGATATCTAAAATCATTTTAGGCCAGAAATAATGCGTTGTTATTAAATCTCATTTGGTCCGTATACCTGCAGATATGATAGTCCATACATTTTTTGCAAAAATCTATCGTCTCATTTTCAGAGAAATACATATAGACTAATTTTATTTGTTGATGTTTCACACTATACATCTTTTGTTCCAATAATCGACATCTAACGTAATTTTACCTTTGATCCTTTGGATTTATGTTATCAATGACTTACATTGATTCCATATCGTAAATTATTTCCGCATTTTCAGTTGGTCGCTAAAAGATTTACTCGAGTTGTCTGGTATGAGATGGCTGTAACCAACGGTTTGTGATCTGTAAATACAAAAAATGTCTTTCATCGACATAATACCGAAAAGGATGGAGATATTCCATCTTCTAAAATTCGATGTAAGAGAAAATGAAGCGTCACTTTTCCTTATTTGAATTTTGAAAACTTTATTTTGACTTTAAATTCAACCTCAATCTTTAAATAGAAGATGCAAATGATTTGTATGTTCTTCTTTTGATCTGCTAAAAACTGATATGTCGTCAATGTTTATGTAACAAAATCAAAGTGATTCAAAACGTTATTAATACATCGTTGAAACGTCTAGGATGCATTTTCTAAACCAAAAGGCATCTGTATTGAATCTCATATAGCGTCAAAAAGAAGTAACCATGGCTGTTTTATGAACATGTTTGACGCAA